>CM074434.1:41544768-41594768 GCA_037101425.1 Elopichthys bambusa | reverse complement strand
TCTGGAGGAAACTGCCATATGGGATCCTGCACAAATAATACAAAAGAACGATTTCATTTTTATTCTGAAGGGAATTCTGTAATAATGTCTGTAAACTTGAGGTGATAACAATTCTTGGAAGTAGTCTTCCCTTTTAAACAGTTGTATGATGTAGTCTAGAGATTGTATGGTAAGAGATGTGTGTAGCATTACCTGATGGGAAATCCTGCTGCGCTGATGTTTATGGTCTCCACTATCCCACAGGCCTCAAGCTGAGCGATAACCTGAACCCAAACCAAACCAAGACTCACTAACCAGTCCATGAACTGTAAACTTCTTCATCCTGAAACTTTTAAGGGGATCCCAAGTGAACAGATAGAAATGCATATATTATTCATACCTCTTCCTTTTTGAAGGTGAGCGGTCTGCAATCAGGGTTGGGTTTGATGCAGCGTGTGTAGTGCGGGGTGGTGCTGTGCAAAATCTTCATCAGGCTTTCAAGTGAGTTCTGCATATTCATAGAAAGACAAACAAATGATCATATTAAAGGGGTCCTTGATTATGATTTCACCTTTTTAACTTTAGTTAGTGTGTAATGTTGCTGTTTGAGCATAAACAACATCTGCAAAGTTATGATGCTCAAAGTTCAATGCAAAGGGAGATATTTTCTTTTACAGAAATTGCTTTTTAAGGACTACAACAAAAGGCTGGTAGAGACTACAACAAGCTTCTTCCCAGGTTGGTGACATCACAAACCCTAAACCCCACCCCCGAGAACACGCAACAAAGGGGGTGAGGCCATTCTGGGCTGATTTAGAGAAGAGGAAGAGTTGTTGTAGTAGAGTGTTGTTGTCATGCCATCATTTTACGCCGGACTGCTTCACAAACGAGGGTCAATTCAACGCTGGATTTGCACAAAAGATTAACATGACGGCACATGCTAGTCGATGAGTTGAATCAACTCCACAGCAACTACATAAATGTATCCACTAACCATTCAGAAACGTCCAATTGCATTCTAAAAGTTGTAACTTCTTCCTGAGTCTCTCCATCAGTGTCGACTCCGGTTTGAACAATGTAAGGCTGAACACCGTTACTGACAATCCTCGTTTTGGCTGCGTGAGATTCTCCAGCTTTGTTGTTGTTGAGCAACCGAAGGCCGAGCTGTTAAAGCTCCGCCCTCTTCTAAAAGTCTCAAGGGGCATTACAGGGTTTTTCCTGCATTGAGTGATTTTTTTTTTTTTATCTTATGAAAAAATAGGATGAGTTAATATTACAAATTATGTAATGTGGCATGTTCATCTGCCACCACTGAAGACCATTTTTGACCCAGGAAAAACTCTGCATTAACTTCCCAAATAATCCACTCCATTTAGTGGACAGCGTTAAATACAGGTATAAACAAAGGACAACAGTGAATGCCTGCCAATCAACCATTGTGGTAAAACAAGTGTCTTAAACATTGTTGTTTATGACTAGTATTTTTTTTTTTTTTAAATGCTGTTAGAAAATTTTGGAAAGGCACAAACAAACAATTTATTTAACTTCAAAACTTGACCCTTGACTACTTTGTACAATCAAGAATATAACAGATATAGGTGTGAAAGATGTTGAAAGGACTGGGACAAGGAAATAATTTGAAATCATCCTATAATGTGAAAGTAAAACTTAATAATTAAAGGCTAAAGCACAATAATGAAATCTTTCTATGAACAAATCATAAGCTCTTTAAATCCTGTACCTTAAATTTGGAGACGACAGTGATCACTTTGCTGTGTCCTCTAGAGCCCTCACTTTCACGGTCACCGTCAGCAAAGAGACTGTGCAGCAATGAATCCTGGGACTTCTGCAGGACAGAGATGAGCTCAGGAGGAACTGGGTCCTGCAGAACACATGGACGTGTGCATGCAAATGAGACAAAAACACAAACAAGTGCTTCCCAAAGAAAATATATCATTGTGTGCAGCTTAGACCAGCTACATATTTATGTATGCAACTATTTATATAGTTTGTACCTTGTTCTTCTCCATCATGCCCTCGATCTGGTAGCTGACTTTGCCTGCGTAGTGGGCCACAGTGAAATGGGGATCTTTGCTGAATTTGTCCCAGCTGAAGTTGGCATTATCTGACAGCTCCTTCTCCAGACGCACACGAAACTGCTTTGCATCCGATGCTCTGTTCAGACGACACTCCTGAATGACAGACAGACAGAAAGAGCAGACCAAGAATTAGAAGGACAGAAAGAGAAAGACAGGGAAGGAAGGAATACAAACTCATTAGTGCTATTAAAAAAAGCTCTTTCACTATGTATCATTAAGCTATAAATAGTGGCATTCACTATATTTGTGATGCAAATTCAAATACAATACAATGCAATATAAATGCAAGATACTTTTACAAAGTCATCATCTTTTTCTCTCTGAGATAAGTTGAAGCAGACCTCATTGAGCAGGGAGAAAATGCTGGAGGGACTGCCTTCAATCAGGTCCAGGCAGCCCTGGTTGTCTTGATAACGTATGAAGGACCACTGCAGCCCTTCGGTCACATACTCCTCCTGCTGAGCCTTCAGGTAATGAGCCACAAAGTGCTGCTGCAGCTTCTCGTTAGCGTAATTAATACACAACTGCTCCAGGTTGTTCAGGAGGAAACATTCAAAACCGTACACATCCAGCAGGCCTGTAGAAGACACCATTAAGTATTAATTGTTTTTTAGAGGTATTTTCATTCCATTTAGAAAACAAGATGTACATAAATTATTTGACACATTAAAATCTTAAAATTATATGCAGAATAGACTGGAAAGTAATATATTAAAATTAAATAAGTAAATAATTAGAATATGTACCAATAAAGTTGCACCACATGGAGGTGTCAGCACACATACTGTTGTTGATGAAAGTGACTAACCAGTCAAACAGCCTGAAAATAAAAAACTTGAAATGTGGTCACTGAAATACTTGCACCAGTATAATAAAAATATCTTCTGTTCTTCAGTTTCGCTTTAAAGGATTAGTTTACTTCAGAATTAACCAAGATGTTTATGTCTTTCTTTCTTCAGTCGAAAAGAAATTAAGGTTTTTGAGGAAAACATTCCAGGATTTTTCTCCATATAGTGGACTTCACTGGGGTTCAAGGGGTTGAAGGTCCAAATGTCCATTTCAGTACAGCTTCAAAGAGCTCTACACGGTCCCAGACGAGGAATAAGGGTCTTATCTAGAGAAACGATGTCATTTTCTTTATTTAAAAAAAAAAAAAAAAAAAAAAAAAAATGTATATACTTTTTAACTACAAATGCTCCATCTTGCTCTGCTCTGCTCTGCGATGCTTCACGCATTACGTAATCACGCGTGACGTAGGCGGAAGTACCGATCCAGTGTTTACAAAGCGAACGTGCTAAGACTAACGCCCTTTACAAAAAAAATTGTTGGAGGAGAAAATGAGATGGAGTTTTTCTCCCTACCGCGGTACTTCCTCCTACGTCACGCGTGACCTTTCCAACGTGATTACCTAATGCGCGGCACAAGGCAGAGCAGTGCAAGACCAGCATTTATGCTTAAAGTATATACATTTTTTTTTTTAGAAAATGACAGATCGTTTCACTAGATAAGACCCTTATTCCTTGTCTGGAATCATGTAGAGACCTTCAACCTGTTGAACCCCAGTGAAGTCCACTATATGGAGAAAAATCCTAGAATGTTTTCCTCAAAAACCTTCATTTCTTTTCGACTGAAGAAAGACATCTTGGATGACATGGGGGTGAGTTAATTAGGAAATTTTAATTCTGAAGTGAACTAATCCTTTAAGTATTTTTATTGTATTTCATGTCATGTTTTTCTTAGTCTTGATTTCTCACAACTTGTGTTTTTCTGGGTCTGAGTGAACTGTGGCACTAACACGAGTCTCATGAACGCACAGTCAAGCACAGAAGACCAACTGTTTATCATCATAACCCCCCAAAACACTTGGAATATATGACACGTATGGCATGGGATCATTCTGTGATACTTTTTAAGATGGTGGTCACTATTTACTGCCATTATATGGACGTTATATATATATATATACTTTTTTTTTTTTTTTTTTTTTTTTTAATTCTCCTTTTGTTGTCCAAAAAAGAAAAAACAGCATTAGAACAACACAAGGGTGAGTAAATGATGACTTAATTTTCATTTTAGGGTATACCTTTAATTCAACAGTTTTTGATGTGGTACTGAAATTGGTACAGAGAACTGCAAACTTTTACTGGTATTGGTACCTACTATAGAAATGTTGGTATCGTGACAACCCTAAGTATAAGTATACTGCATTTAATAAATAACAACACTCTACATGCTGCATTATCTATAAAATATAGCTCTACAAACACCTTTATTAAATTTGTATATGTCGGTGACTTACTGCGCATAAATGGCTTTTGCAAGACAGTCTCTGCGGACACCACACTCCAACTGAGAGCAAGGTTTGAGGACGTTCTGTTTGCCAGCGCGCAGAGTTCTCACTGTCAGACATGACTGCAGCTCGTCTAACGGCACCTGCAGCAGGGCAGCGGTCTTCTGCAGGAAACCTGCACACAACATGGACAGTCCTAATTTAAACAAAAAACGTAATTTACAAGTTATGGGCTATTTTCCATCCTGTTTTTGACCCTCTTTTTAAAACACTGTTTTGATAGATGTGCCGCATTCAAGACTTGGAAGTAAACACCCTCTCCTATGACTGGGTAACAGTTAATTTTCAACATCCCCATCATTACACGTGTGGAACTGTTTTGAAATCTTCCGATGTTCGTCATAAATGTTTGAGCTAGAGTCTGATCCCGAATCAGAAGATGAACCTACATCTCAAATACCAAGGATACTCCAGTCTGCGACAGCTTGGTAACTAGTCATCTTTATTTATATTTATTCCTAATGCATTTGCGAGGTAGTATTGTACTTTATTACATTATATTAGTGTTGAAACAAAGACACTACAGAAAGTTTAGTGTTGGTACATGGTTGAAACATTTGCCAACTGAGAAACATTTATGCATATTACATATGCTTTACAAGTCTTAAAATAAGTCATCGGAGTTACCACAGTTATAGTTGACAGGATTTACGGTGTTTCATGTAAATGAATTATAAATGAATATACCATCATTTGTCATTTTTATAATTATTGTTCATCATTTTTAGTAAACTGAGTACATATGAAGCGATCTGTAACAGACAAAGCAATAGTGACACATGGTAAAAATTCTGTTACTCAAACTTGTGTGTTGTGACATTACTGTCGGATCCAATATAGTCATCACTGCATCATATCTCATTTTTTAGTCTCTCTGAAAAGTCTGCATCAAACTGCGTCTTGTGTAAAAATTAATCCGCAGTAAAATGAAGTGAAAAAAATGAAGCGATCTGACTGGAACTTCATTAAAAAATGCAATGCAAAGACTGTGTTTTTCTACAAGTTGGAACTTGTAGCTTACAGGATATTTTTATAGTACAATGACCATCATCATATGTCAAACGAGTGTGTATATAGCAAAGAGAGAGGAGGAATGTATTAGGGACACGTCACAGCCCAGACATGTACTTACATCACCCATAATAGTACTTTGTCTCATCATGTCTGGAGTATGCACCTTACCTAATTCACAGCCATAACTTGGCTTTTTAGATAAACAATACAGCAGAAACACCACACCTTTGGAGTGCTCATCAAGATCACATGGTTGAGCCTCTTCTGATGCAGGACTGAAGTCCACATTCCCCAGCTGCAGAAGACCTGCAAGGATCTGTGCAAATACAACAATCGAGTCATTTTTACATCTAGTATATTTATTTATTCATTCATCACATGGGCGAACAAAAACTAATTTAGTGTTTCCACACACTATTCTTACAAATAAGGTCTTATTAACATCATAGTCAAGTTTAATTAATCAGTCCAAACCACCAAGTGTAATCAGTATCTAAAAACCCAAAAACCAATCATCAATCGACATGGATACCATTCACCTCCAATCATCACTGAGGTTTTGATGTCATTTTACCCATGTCACAACTTACCCTGAAAATCTGTGCCCGCTTCCCCTCATCAATGCCAAGGTTGATCATGGCATCCACCGTCTCTTGGAAACAGTCTTCTGCTCAGACAAACAGAATTCAAGATGTCAAATATTAAAAGTGCCTCGTTAATTCCTCATAAAATGCTTCAAAATTATTGAAGAATATTGTAACTACATTGAACTCCAGGTTGCACAGAGAAAGAGTACAGATCATTCATTTACATTACTACCGACATCGTAACAAAACAAAGCGGGTTGAAAATCTTTAACTTTAATTCTTGCCTTCTAAGGTTTTCTCAGCATGTGGCAACCAAGCAAAGTCTTGTTCCAAAGGCAGCATCCATTCCAGTCTCTGTTTTTCTGTGGCTCCTTTCATCATCTTCAAATCAAACCAACAATAAACAACCAACCAACATACAAATGAACACACAAGCAAACAAAATGGTCTGACTGCCTGACACATGTGAATGTTTGTAGATGATGTACACATAAAGGACATTAGAACTGATAGTATTACTGGAAACGGAAGTCTGTGGTAGTATTTGTATTCCTGGTAGATTTTGTGAATGCAGGCTCTTCACCTGGTAGAATATGTGAAAATTTCTCTCATTTGGTGCTTGGCAAGCCACTCTGGTCTTCTCCAAGAGATACGTATGCACTGATGCCCCAACCAGAAGCTGAGAGCTGAATTATAAAATCACATTGGTTTAAATCAATCGCAATTTATGTGCCTGAAATCAATGAAACTGAGAGAAAGCACAACTGACCCGTTGAGCTGAAGCTGAATGTATTTTCCAAAGCGACTGCTGTTGCTGTTGCGTAATGTGCAGGCATTGCCTGGGGAAGAAGGGAAAATAAAAATAAATAAAGGCTTTTAGAAAGACTGTAATGAAGATATGTATAGAGTAAAACATCAACTGTTCTCAGTCTTTAGTCTTTCTCACCAAATGCCTCCATGACAGGGTTGGAGTCCAGTACTCGTCTCTCTATCTTCTGAACTGTATTCTGGCACTTCTGAGAGGAGGTGGCCACAGTGGCATAATACTTCATAAGACAGCGTGACGTCCATGTCTGAAGAGATATTTAGTACAGAAGATCTGGTCTAAATTGCTTTGAGATCCATCTCCATTCAGCTGAGTGCTAAACTTAATATGTGTTTGAAATATTAAGTTTGACAGATTGTTTAAAGACATCATATAATAAGAAATCAAATTTTCCTTTATTTTTTTCTTTAAAAGGTACAATATGTAATTTTTTTGCCACTAGAAGTCGCCTATTCAAAACAAAGGCATAGCTTGATGATGCCGAGATTGAGTGTGGAATCATGGGAGATGTTGTTTTTTTTATTATGCCGCAGTCGCCTGTTCCGCTAGACTAAAATGCACGTTTGAGCTGTTTTAACTGAAAGCAACTTGTACTGACGTATCTTAAAATATGTTCCTGCCATTGTTTTGTCTCAAGATGCACACCAGTAATGTATTTTTCTAGTGTACATTTATAAAAGCTACTTAAATATCCTAATTGAACTAAGGCCTAATCCTAGCTTATGCTAAGCCCTGTCTGAGAAACCAGGCCATAATATATTAAAGCGTTATTGGTGTTTGTAACGCAGGTATGACATCACTGATAGGCGACGTAATGACAAGGGACGGGACACTGGTTAAAATTGCTTATTTCTCTGGATTTAAACATTCTTGGAAACATCTGGGATAATGCAAGTACACAAGTCAACAAAATATATAACACTGTTTTAGTGGGTTTTGGATATTTGAATCCAAAAATCTTACATGTTGTGCCTTTAAGAGTTCATTGTACTATGAAACATTGCAAGTCAAAAACATGCAAAAAGACTTTCTAAACGTCCATAAATGTTCTCTTATGCAGATCTCAATGTTAGAGTATCACAATGTTTAAAAAAACGAACTGCAAGTATATTTGAAACAAGTTTATTTTTATAATTTTAGTATGATCTGAACAGTTTGAGCGTCACATGTTAGCTGGGATTGTTATATGAATCTGTCACAACGTGATGTAGCTTTACAAAGAGACTGTCATTGAGGTATAGAGAAACCCACAGTAAAGTGCTGTCAATAAATTCACATGTGAAGAGACGTTTACATATAGAGCTAGGACTTTTTCTGGTCCACTTTAATTTTGTACAGTAGTTATAATACATATGCATTGGAAAACATGACCTAAACCACACAAACACCACTTACCTTCCCAGCTCCACTCTCTCCAGAGACGACCAGCGATTGGTTGATGGGCTCCACCTGACCCTGCACATTCCTATAAGCTTCTTCTGCTACGATGAAGATGTGTGGCTTGAATTCCTATGTACAAAGATATGCTTTAACATTGCCTTCTATTTAGCAGTGCTTTCTGT
The DNA here is from genome assembly GCA_037101425.1 of Elopichthys bambusa. NCBI lineage: Eukaryota > Metazoa > Chordata > Actinopteri > Cypriniformes > Xenocyprididae > Elopichthys > Elopichthys bambusa. The sequence continues at coordinate 41,586,351 of CM074434.1, read as the reverse complement.
AAATCAGCATGCAATGTTGTTCAGTGTTGTGAGTTGGTAAATGTTTCGGTGTATATAATATAATCTACCCTTACCTGTTCCAGAAAATGGCCATAAAAGGTTAGTCAATATTATCTAGAGTGACCTCAGTTTGTTTATATCCAACTTCCTTTTCTATGAACATTCTCAATGTCAAAATAAACAAGCAGAGCAAAGCATTGTCTAAGTTGCTGGCCCGTGGCGCAAATGCAAAAAGGTCAAAACTTAAAAATAGTTTGTATTTTACTTTTGCATAACTTAATGGCAACTGGAGACCAGAAGACGTAACCCTGTTTTAAATATAAAAAGTTAAAGACTGGTTCATTAACTTTAAATTGAATCCCACAGAATCTGCAGCATACTGAACAGACCAGGTGTGCAAACATTGTTTTGACACAGTCTTCTGCTATGACAAAAGGCAGATGGGTGGCTAAACATCATCCTTAACAGTACAGATACTCAAGCAGTAATGTCTATTTTTGATAACTTTGATAATAATGCAGTAAACTAAATACTAAATAAATTAAAGTTGCTTCATCTGAGCCATGTTTGAAACTGTTGTACAATAGCCAAAAGTTACACCTTGTTAAAAACAAAGAGTGTGTTGCAACCAGCACCTAAAACTAACTTTTTGCCACACCTGCCAAAGGCTGGTGGCTTAAGAAAATTTACAGGCCAAAACTATTTTTAAATTAAATTCTAGTAATCAAAAAGCATGACTAATTAATGGAAATAGTGAAACTTATCCAATTTACCAACAATTTTAAAAAAGACATTTTTAGGGCCCTATGATATCAGTTTTATTCTTTCCCCAAATTATATTTTTACCAAATTCTGTTTTCTGTTTGAACTTTTCTGGATTCCATTTTATTGGTTTAATTACATTTTAATAATCAAAAAGCATGTCTAATTAATTATATTCCTAAAAACAACAAAATGTATTAATTAAAAAAAAAAAAAAAAATGTCATTTTTATGACGTTTTTTTTTTTTTTTTTTCAGAAATTCTGTTCTGTATTTTAATTTTTCCGGCAATCAAATGAACGCATACCATATAATTTATCTTTTAATCATGAAATTAAATTGTTTTTGTCAAACAATGTGCTGCACAACAGAGCTTGGAAGAAAAACTGAGATTGTTCCTTAAAAAGATAGTTTTTAATAATTTATTATTAAATTAATTTATCTAAATTCTACTGTACAACACTAATATGTTTCTGTCAAGTATAGTCAAGTTCATGACGATAGTTTTCTCAAACGAAGCGGTTAAAAGCAGTTAAAGTGACTTTCAGAGCGGCTCTGGAGATGAAATTTCGTGCGTTCATTTCTTTATATAGTGAGGCGACAGAGGATGAAAACATTGCGAGTGTCGCACGTGCTTCAGTGTGTGTGCTTACATGCATGCACGCGTGTGAATGTGTGTGTGTGAAGTAAATGAAACCGCGCTTCCACGTCATTCATTTCAGAGGCACACAGACATGCAGGATTCATATTTAATATTATAGTCTATTGGACATTGAACTTCCCACATAGCACGTGAGTAACAAATTCCCTTTCTCGTGTTCTAGGGCTGGAATATTTACAGTGAAAAGGCTTAAATTTTCGTGATGATGCAGCACTGATCATCAACTGTACAGAGCGTCGTTCAGGTTCTCACAACATTGCATTGTTAGAACTTATGAAAACGTTACTGGTCATCTGGCGACTGACATGGTTTCATATACTCACCAACACCGATTTTTACTTTTAATTTCATTTGAAATCAAACTGCATGTTTAATATACATCTACCATTGCATGGCATGAAGCCCTACATATAACCATATAAACTCACTGTGTATTTATGGCTTCCACGCCAAAGTATTTGTAAATTTCACATTTTTATGTTATAGATGTACTGACTTGTTCAGGTCATCACGTGTTTACCTGAGGCTGAGGGGCAGAATGATATTCCTTCATCACATCCAGAGAGTACAGGTGAGGGATGGGTTGGAAGGGGTTAAGGGCGACCAGCGTACAGCCAGCATGTGTGTAGAAAACCTTCGCGCTGTACCTGGCCTGCAGACATTTCAGCACTGCCGAACACACAAAGCACCACAGCAGGAATTAAACACCAAATCACAATAGCAGAAGGCTAATGTAATTAATGTTTCTTGTATTATTTTGTTAAAGTACTGTAAGTAGATATATAAAATGGGTTTAAAAGACAATTAAAAATCAGTAATATCCATTTAACTGCATTGACCAGTGGTGTATAAAGTACTTGAAACCAATACTTGAGTAAAAGTATAGATATCTTACCAGAAAATGACTTTGGTAGAAGTTTAGAATATTACTTGAGTAAAACTTTTAAAGTATGTGACATTTTTTTTTCTATACAGTTTGAGCAGCAAGATCAGTTTTAACTCTCTTTATTACATTTTGTTTCTTTGAATTAAAAAAAAAAAAAGGCAAAATGTTTATTGTAATTTTTAAATATAAAATATTTTAATTATACATTGATCATCCATGTTAATTCGTAGTGCATTATAACTAATGTAAGAGACAACTTTAAAATTTTAAAATGTAAATGTTGAAATTAACGAATGAACAATATTTTTATTAACCTTATTTAATGTTACAAATGGACTCTTATTGTAAAGTGTTACCATTTCATATAAATCCAAACAGTGTCATGCTTAAAAATTGCTATCTTTACACACAAAGGCATAGCATAGGTCTATTATATGTATACACTTTAGGATTATCTAATCAAAATATGTTAGTGCCGATAAAAAAAAAGAAAAAAAAAAAAAAACTGAAATCGAATGCATTTCTGATTTGTTGTTTCTGTCGCTGCATAATGAGGTTATAGTTTAAATATGCAATTTCGCTGGATAACGAATGCATAACAGCGAACAAATGGATATAAACTAATGCAAATGAATGGTAACAATAGTGACATTAAACAGTTGGTGTTTTTGTCACATTGTTTTAACCGCTTGAGGTAGTAGCATCCTCTCAACCTCGACGGCAAACATACTACGGTTCTCCACTAATGCAGCATCTAGTCAACAAACTAATTACTTTAATGTGTTATGAAAACATGTACTGTAGTACAACATACCGTTTTGTTGTCTATGTTTTAAATCCGTTTTAAGGTGTTCCGCTCTGTGCAGCCTCACGTCACGTGTCAAAACAAACTCTACAAGGCATCGGTGATAGTTTTTATTTCGCCTCTAGAGGCCGCTCTCATACTGTATAATGACAGCGCACTCTTCTCAGCCGCTCCAGCAACGGATGCAACCCGGAAAATGAAATCAGCCGCAGTTGTGTGAGCACTTGTTTGCACATGCTTGCTTGCAATCTGTGTTCTTCCGACTTTATTTTGTGGTAAGTAACGAAAATGCTTTGGGAAAATGTGTCAGAGTAAAAGTATACATTTTATTTAGTGTAGTGGAGTAGTGGATTAAAAAGTGGAGTAAAAGTTGACAGAAATATAAAAACTCAAGTAAAGTACAGATTCTCCCAAAAAATACTCAAGTACTGTAACAAAGTATTATTACTTCGTAACATTACACCACTGGCATTGACACTACTGAATGAAAACAACATTTGAACTTAATTAAGCTTATATGTTGATACTGATATGATGTGATGGTTGATATTATGAATCAAAATTCAAACTCCAATCTAGAATTTCACATGCTAAAACTGAAATCAGGCAAATTAAATGTTGAAAGAATAGCATACCATCTGAATTGGGAAAAAAATAAATCTTGACATTATTTACTAGCAATTAAAATAAGGCCAATGCTGATAATTGACCAATATTGTCACTGACATAAATCACACAAACCTGTCCCCAAGTGCCTTAGCGCACACAGACTGTACCTGTAGAAGGGGTAACCGGGTTGACTTTAGTGAGGTCATCGTACGTGTGAAGTTCAGCCTCGTTGATGAGGAAGTCTCTGATATCCCCTTCCAGTGAATCATTAAGAGGTTTCCCGAGGCCCTGGGCTTTGTCTTTCAGTCCATTTACCTGCATAATGTAAATAAATATGCTCAGAGCATACATTCAGAAAGAATAGCTTCCACTCACTGTACTGATGAAGCTATCCAAATCATAAATATTTCATACGTACAACCCCTGATGCTGTTTTTCACAACATTAAAATACAAATTTAATTAAAAACAGTGTAATCTAAACTTAAGAACACATCCATTCAGAGCCACTGTTATGCAATTGCATGTTATAATGCACAATATCATCATTAAGACTGCATTATGTCGGCTCCGTTTATGCATGACATCAAAGAAAAGAGCCCTATATTTATCAGCAACAACCTATAAGGTTTCAGTTCATTTGCTTGTCATATTTCTGACAACTTGACACCTTGAGATCTGACTAATTTCTTGTACTATTCCTCACTTGAAAGACGCTCGCAAGCAAATGTTCCTAACGAGCGACAACAGAGTAAAAAGAACATCGTCCAAATACAACACGCCTGAACATCACCAAGAAAATTATGAATATCGGGTATAAACTGAGTATAGTGTAATTGCACGTCTTTCCTCCGATGCTGCTGTGAATCTATATTCTCTAATGACAGCATGTGTTGAGAAGGGTCAGGACATGCTGAATACAAGCTAATAATACACAGTACACACTGTCTGCTGGACAGGCCTGCTCCTAATCCAATAACAAACACAGGTAAACTACAGCAAGACTACCTGGTTAAGTTAAGAGGAATCTGAGTGGTGAACAACTTAGAAACAAATAATGGTAAGACAGACTTATTGCACAGAGATCACATTATGGAAGCTTGTTTCCGCAATGAAATAAAAATAAAAAGGTAATTGCGACTTTTTATCTCACAATTGAGTTTTTTTCTCCGAATTGCGAGTTATAAAGTCACAATTGCGTGATATAAAATCAGAATTGCGTGATATAAGGTCAAAATTGTGAGTTATGAAGTCAGAAAAGTGAGATATAAACTCACAATTGCGTTATAGTGTGCAATTGTGAGAAAAGTTTTTTCTCAGAATTGCGACTTTATAACTCACAATTGCTTTTTTTTAGTTTATAAGACACAAATTTGAGTTTATATCATGCAAAAAAAGTCAGAATTGTGAGATATAAAATCAGAATTGCATAATAAAAACTCGCAATTGCGACTTTATATCACAATTCTGACTTTATAACTCGCAATTGTGAGTTTAAATATTGCAGCTGCAAGAAAAAAAAGTCCAAAGTGTGAGATATAAAATCAGAATTGCATAATAAAAACTCGCAATTGCGTCTTTATATCACAATTCTGACTTTATAACTCTCAATCCTGTGAAAAAAAGTCCGAATTGTGAGATATAAAATCAGAATTGCATGATAAAAACTCGCAATTGCGACTTTATATCACAATTCTGACTTTATAAATCGCAATTGTGAGTTTAAATATTGCAGCTGCAAGAAAAAAAGTCAGAAGTGTGAGATATAAAATCAGAATTGCATGATAAAAACTCGCAATTGCGACTTTATATCACAATTCTGACTTTATAACTCGCAATCCTGTGAAAAAAAGTCCGAATTGTGAGATATAAAATCAGAATTGCATGATAAAAACTCGCAATTGCGACTTTATATCACAATTCTGACTCTATAACTCGCAATTGTGAGTTTAAATATTGCAGCTGCAAGAAAAAAAGTAAGAAGTGTGAGATAAAAAGTCACAATTACCTTTTTTATTTAGTGGCGGAAACAAGCTTCCATATCGTAGATATAGATCAATGACAAATTAATTCAGAAACTAATAAAACAATTTCAGATTCCTACAGAATTTAACATGACCCTATTTCAACTGCCAATAACTTTCCGGCTGGCACCAACCCTGGAGTCAATACATGAATCATAATGGCTCAGGAAAAAATTAGAGGACTGTATCTGCACCAGAGGCTGTGGGCATGAGAAACATTGCATGCATGGCACAACAAACCATCTGCACTACTCACACTTAACAGTAAACAAGACATAATACCTGAGGGTGACCATTAATAGTGCAACTTTATTAAACTAGAATGAACATGAACACAGACAATATATATCAAAGTACTATAACTTGTCTTCATTTGCTCCTGGAGAAAAAGGAGAGCCTGGCACAAGTGTGTTTAGGTACTTTTGCGCATGCTCAGATTAGGCTGACCTGCGGAATAATCTGAGCATGGCCTTTTTCAGATTAACTGCACCGCTGTTTAATAATCTACCAATGACAACACGAGCCACGTCAATGAACATGCAAATGAGGTAACACCGGAAAAACAAACCAGTTCATAGTGATTACTTATAATCACAGTAAGTCACTTTATTAATAGTTATTGTTAAGCTCAATAAAATCTAGTCCCTGGTCCAGGGTGACATTTATTAACTTTTTTCAAGTTACTCCCTTTAAAAATTGAATGTTTATTGTTAGGACAGGAATATTTATGGTCACAAAAAAGAGAAAACTTATGCGTACCATTGTACTACAATGTTTTTGGACATGGTACCATAGTAATATCACGTTTTGGGCATGTGCCTTTGTAATGGTATTCTTTGAAGTGCCATGTAAATATTATGGTACATAAACGTGGTAATAATTTAGTTCCACGGTATTAATATTTGATACCACAATGATACGGTAATTATTTTTTGTAATGGGTAACTTAGCTTTCAGATAAACGTCTATTTTCATGTTCAGTTTGACTTTAACAAGCGTTGTTTCTTGATGATAAAACAAATAAAATCTTAAACCCTGATACACATAAAGAAAAAGTGAGGTAAAAGTATTAAACGAGCAGTAAATAATAAAGTTAGTGTACCTTTTCCTTTTGTCGATTTGGTCTTCCAGGTTTTCCCAAACTCCTGAATGTCCCGTCAGAGCTGTTAACGGTCGAAACGTCTTTATTTCTGAATAAAAGCTTCTGTTTGACATTCGACATGACTGTAAACTTTAAAAAGACGCGTTTCGCGTTATTTACTTTTTTATATCTCAGCCATTAGGTGGATATTTTATGAGTTATTTTATGTTTTTTTTAGCCATGAAAATTCCTCAGTGAAGGACAAAACTCCCACCCGCGCGCGACTCACACCGGCGGCTACTGACCTGCGCAGTAACGTCACATATTTTAGGCTCAAGAACAGTCCCTGCCCATATAGTGACGTTTCTCTGAAAGCCACGCCCAACGCGGAAAAGAAACATCCCAATGTGCGAAGGCGCTGTGTTATAAACTGAGGATTATTACAGGACAATAAACGATCGATTAGAGCAATGTTTATTTCTACTATTTAATAAAAAGATACAAGTACAGTAATGATAAATAGGAGTCCCTGTTTAGCGTGTTAAACCGGTTTATCCTGACAGGCCACTGCTGTAATGTGGTCTCTGTAGTCATCTAACCACACGTCACACGGGAAGAGGTAAGTCACATTTTCTATAATGCAATAGCTTTCATAAAAATGTGTTTCTTGATTAAATCGTTTTAATGTCTGGAATTATTAAACTTTTGAGATCAAACCTACCATGTGTGTGTATGTACAGTATGTGTATATAAATGTGTGCGTATATATATATGTGTGTGTGTGTGTGTGTGTGTGTGTGTGTGTGTGTGTGTGTGTGTGTGTGTGTGTGTGTGTATAAATATATATATATACACACACACACTACCAGTCAAAAGTTTGGAAACGGTAAGATTTTTAATGCTTTTAAAGTTTTTTTAAAGTTTCATCTGCTCACCAAGGCTGCGTTTAATTAATTAAAAATGCAGTAAAAACAGTAATTTTCAGCATCATTACTCCAGTCTTCAGTGTCACATGATCCTTCAGAAATCATTCTGATATGATGATTTGATGCTCAAGAAACATTTATGATTATTATCAATGTTGAAAACAGTTGTGTACTTTTTTTTTTTTTTTTTAGGATTCCTTGATGAATGGAAAGTTTTAAAAATACAGCGTTTATCTGAAATACAAAGCTTTTGTAACATTATACACTCCCGTTCAAAAGTTTGGGGTTAGTAAGAATTTTTTTTTTTTTTAAGAAATTAATACTTTTATTCAGCAAGGATGCATTAAATCGATCAAAAGTACCAGTAAAGACATTTATAATGTTACAAAAGATTATATTTCAAATAAATGCTGTTATTTTGAACTTCCTATTCATCAAAGAATCCTGAAAAAAAATATTGTACACAATAAATGTTTCTTGAGCAGCAAATCAGCATATCAGAATGATTTCTGAAGGATCATGTGACACTGAAGACTGGAGTAATGATGCTAAAAATTAATCTTTGATCACTGGAATAAATTACTTTATAAAATATATTCAAACAGAAAACGGTTATTTTAAATTGTAATAATATTTCACAATATTATTGTGATTGTGTGTGTGTGTGTATGGGTCATTGACGAATAAGGTTTTTAAAAGTGTAAAAAAAATAAATATAATTAATTTAGAAGTTTATTTAAGTGTTAACAATAAGATTATGTGGTTTTTATAATCAATCAACACTGCTTTTGTCATTTTTTACAAGATGGACAAAATTTGTCACCAAAAAAGTCATTCGGTTTAAAGGGTTAGTTCACCCAAAAATTAAAATTCTGTCATTTATTACTCACCCTCATGTCGTCCCACACCTGTAAGACCTTCATTGATCTTCGGAACACAAATTACGATATTTTTTTATCAAATCCAATGGCTCAGTGAGGCCTCCATAGACAGCAATAACACTCCCTTTTGCAATGCCCAGAAAGCTACTAAAAACATATTTAAAACAGTTCATGTGACTACAGTGGTTCAACCTTAATATTATAAAGCGAGAATACTTTTTGTGCGCCAAAAAAACAAAATAGCGACTTTATTCCACAATATCCAGTGAAGGGTGATTTCAAAACAGTGCTTCATGAAGCTTTACGAATCTTTTGTTTTGAATCAGTGATTCGGAGCGCGTATCAAACTGCCAAAGTCATGTGAACTATTAAAGTTTCAAAACACTTATGATGTAACGAAGCCTCGTTTACTGAAATCATGTGATTTCGGCGCTCTGAACCACTGAATCGAAACAAATGATTCGTAAAGACTCGAAGCTTCCTGAAGCAGTGTTTTGAAATCGCCCTTCACTGGATATTGTGGAATAAAGTCGCTATTTTGTTATTTTTGGCGCACAAAAAGTATACTCATACTATTAAGGTTGAACCACTGTAGTCACATGAACTGTTTTAAATATGTTTTTAGTAGCTTTCTGGGCATTGAAAAAGGGAGTGTTATTGCTGTCTATGGAGGCCTCACTGAGCCATCGGATTTGATAAAAAAATATCGTAATTTGTGTTCCGAAGATCAATGAAGGTCTTACAGGTGTGGAACGACATGAGGGTGAGTAATAAATGACAGAATTTTCATTTTGGGGTGAACTAACCCTTTAAACAAAATTTAGGTTTTACCAAATGACATGTTTGGTTATACCGATTGACGATATTTTCAGACAATGCTAACAGGCTAATATCTAGCCAGCTAGCTAGTTAGCTTGCTAGCTACCTAGCAAAAGGACAATCATACATTTTATATTTAGTACAAGTATTACAACATTTTCCATGTTTTATAGCAGTTGTACCGAATGACCTGATGTTTCGGGACATGCGTATGAGCGAGTGAAAACATGATTTTTCAAATAGTTAAAAGAGAGTAAGTTACTTTGCTTCATGACCATGTGGTCCTTTGCAGGTGTCTGAATAATGTCACATCCTGACACATGATATTCACCGCATGACTTGACCCAAAATGGTCCCTTTACATTGGTTACTCCGAATGACAATGAAATTCATTTTTTCGGACATTCTTTTCCATAACAAAGCAACGACTGCTACACATACTTTTAATACCATTTTGCACTATGTTGATATACGTTGTTATAAAATCATGCCAGAATAAAAAGTATATACATTTATTACATTTTAAGATATTTTAATCACAAATGAAATGGCTGTATCGGCCTTTGGACGGTTAAACCGAATGGCCTTTTGGCACTTCAGAATCTTTAAAATACCTTTATATGTAGCAAAATATTATTAAAACGTTTTGGATTCAATAAAAGAGATTTAGTTTTTACATACTCTGGATGTCATATCTTTGTTTTTTATTATTATTAAGGCCTTTGGACAAAAAAAAAAAGACTTGTAACATTGACCCATATGTATACATATAAATATATATGTATATATGCGTATATATATGTATGTATATGTATGACTATGTATGTATACACACACACACACACTATGTTTTATAATATAAATAAAACATGTTTGTTTCTTTTTACAGACAATGGCATCACCAGATGAGAAAGTTGCATTTGTCAGCAATCTCAATGGAACCACCCTGATGGAGGTTTCTCTGGGATCCTTCTTAGCCCCGCTGTGCTTTCTCAGCCGAGGACTCTTCCTTATAGTGTTCCACCTGGGGAAAGGGGTCCTTCCGTTCTCCTGGGCAGCCCATCTCCTGTTGGACTTCACAGCACTAATAATGCCTTTGGTCCTGTCGTGCACCGCTCTGAGCGACATCCTTCACTTTGTCATCATGGGCATAGCTGCAGTTGACTTTGCTGTCCTGTACCTCGTGTACAAGAACAGAAAGCAAGGTTCCCTCTCCAGTACGATTGACAGGTTTGTGCAAGGCAGAGTAGAATCCAACATGGTCCCGTTTGTAACTGTGTTCCGAGTTCTGGTCAATGTGAAGACCGCCATAAGCATTCTGGCTGTTGATTTCAGCGTGTTCCCAAGACGTTACGCCAAAACAGAGACGTATGGAACAGGGGTGATGGATTTTGGTGTCGGAGCATATGTGATGGCCAATGCATTGGTGTGTCCTGAGGCAAGAGGAAAGGACGTACAAGGGTCGAAGATCAGTCATGTGTTAAAACAGTTTATTTCCGTCTGGCCTTTGGTCCTGTTAGGGTTTGTGAGACTTGCAAGCGTCAAGACATCCGGCTACCATGAACATGTGACGGAGTACGGGGTTCACTGGAACTTCTTTTTCACGTTAGCCATCGTCAGAGTGGTGGCGTCTGCACTTCTGGCTCTCTTTCCTGTCAACTCCTCATGGATTCTTGCTCTGCTCATTGGTGGAACTTACCAGGTTATCTTGGAGACGACAGGTCTGAAGTCCTTCCTCATCCACAATAATGACCGCGCAGGATTTCTGCAGGAAAACAAAGAAGGTATCTTCTCAGTTGTGGGATACATAGCCATCTATATGGCTGGGGTTCAGGCTGGACGCTACCTCATGCAGAGCAGAACTTTAGTTCGAGACTGGATCAGAGTGATCCGTAACCTTTTGTTGACCAGTTTTGGGTTGTTCTTCGCTTTATACGTGTGCCAGAGATGCATCGAGCCAGTCTCACGCAGAATGGCCAACCTTTCTTTCTGTGTTTGGACTGTAGCGCAGGCCACGTTCTTTCTCGCTTGCATAAGCTTTGCTGATTTAGTGTTACTTTTTTCTAAAGTTGTCTCTAATTTTTCACTTGTGTCTGCATCGTGGTATCCGTATCAAAATAAGAAGTCTGAGAAAATGAGAAATAATATGGATGCATTATGCCTCGTACAGTCTGTTAACCGCAACCAGTTGTTATATTTCCTGCTGGCGAATATCATGACTGGTTTGACCAATGTGTTTGTAGACACTCTGAACAGCAGTGATGTTTTAGCCGTAAGTGTTTTGCTCTTGTATATGTTCGTAAACAGCTTGGTCATATTCATTTTGCATATCAATAAAATAACCATTAAGTTCTGGTAAACATCTATTCACTGTATTTTTCTGAATGGCTCTCTCGTTTCAAATAGTGTGAAATATGCTGTATATAAATTGTTTGCAAAGTGCAAATAAAATTTAATGTGTTTATTTGTAAATATACTGTTACTGTATGCGTAATCTGTGTTATATATTAAATATGAATGTGCTAAATGGGATGATTTCATGCCAATATTAGATGCAAATAACATGAACATTACATCAGTTTTAGATTAGATGCTCTAATCAGCTAATCATTTCTTTTATCTTTTTTTTTTCATAGTTCATATAGATAGTTCTGTGTGGTAAATAGATTAAAAATACTTCATGTGGACTTTTATTTAATATCAGGTTGTAAAGTTGCATGCTTAATAAGTTTGAAAAGAATTTTTACTAAATGTTTACTAATATTCCAAAATAAAAATCGCATCCCAAATAAAAGTTTGTTTACATAATATGTGTGTATGTATTGTGTGTGTGTGTGTGTGTGTGTGTGTGTGTGTGTGTGTATATATATAATACACACATACACGTATATATTTAAGATATATGTACGTGTATATATATATATATATATATATATATATATATATATATTATGTAATTTATATTATATAAAAACATATAAAACATATAAATGTTTTTGTTAAGTATATGTGTGTGTGTATGTATATGTATATACAATATAAATATACACAGTATATACACATTGTAAGTAAACACAAACTTTTATTTTGGATGCGATTTTTATTTTCATTAATCTTTTAAAAAATATTAATAGAACTCCATTAAAAATAATTGTAAAATAATTCAAAAATGCATTTTAAACAAATATGTCATGCAGTCTTTGAATGAAATAATATTTTTAAAACTATGCAATCATATAACCTGCATTATACTAATTATAAAATAATTCAAAAATGCTGATGTTTGCTAATTATCCAAATTATTTGAACTAAATTAATATTATGTCATAAACTATATGCAAAATATTCTTATTGTCATGTAGCCTTTAATGTAGTCTTTTAATGAATAAATTAATATATTAACTAATATGCAATCATAACAACTGCATGCATAACAATTAGAAAAGAATTAGGAAAATGTTTACTAATATTCCAAAGTGTTTTCATTAAACTTCTAAAGAATATTAAGTCTACATGAAAAAAAAGTAAAATAATTAGAAAATGTATTTTAAACAAATATGTTATGCAGTCTTTTAATGAAATAATATTTTTTTTAAAAAATGCAATCATAAACCTGCATGTATACTAATTATAAAATAATTTTAAAAAGCTGATGTTTGCTAATAATTCAAATTATTTTAAATAAATACTGTTAAATATTTAGTTAAATAAATAAACTATTTGCAGAATGTATGTAGTCTTTAATATGGTCTTTTAATTAATTAATATATCAACTAATATGCGATCATAACTGCATGCATAATAATTAGAAAAGAATTAAGAAAAGTGTTATAAAATTATTAAAAAATGCTGATGTTTCCAAATTATTTTAACTAAATATGTTGTCATAAACTATATGCAAAATATTTTTTATTTCAATTAATGTAGTCTTTTAATTAATGAATTAATAACTAATATGCGATCGTAACAACTGCATGCATAACAATTAGAAAAGAATTAGGAAAAATGTTTATTAATATTCCAAAGTCTTTTAATTAATATTAAGTCATATTTAGACGATGCATTTTAAAGAAATATGTCATGCCGTCTTTGAATTAAATAATATTTACACAAATATGCAATAATAAAACCTGCATGTTTACTAATTATAAAATAATTTAAAAAACTGATGTTTGCTAATATTCCAGATTATTTTAACTAAATTAGTATTGTCAAAATCTACATGCAAAATATCTTATAATTAATGAAATAATATATCAACTAATATGCGATCATAACTGCATGCACACACTAATTATAAAAAAGTTAGGAAAAAGTGTTTTTAGATGAAGCTAGCATATCATATCTACCCACATGTAAATTAGAGAAGGTGCTCACTGTAAAGCAAATGGGTGGAGCTTACGTTAGCTCCTCCTCGCTAGACGTCCAGCGAGGAGGAGCGAATGTACAACCACACCCTAACCCTACCCACAACTCTATCCCTCCACCCCATTCGACGAAAAAGAATCTCCGCCCATGTGTCAATCAAACCGTACACGTCACGCCCTCAGAGCCCGGAACTACTTTCTGACGTATCAGGGTGCCAAGGGTCATAGAACATTCGCCTGCCACATACGCCTCTGTCGCACTTGTTTGTTTTTGTCCAAAAAAAGAAAACAGCTGTCGAAAACAGGTGGGTACAACAGCTGCAGCTTGATATTTGTGCATTTAGTCGCTGTTTTAAGTGCAATAACGGTTGAAAAGTAACGTTACGGGAAGGATAAACGCTGAGTTAATGCTGAGGGTGTCAGTCCGTCAGTCAAAGTAGACCTTTGACACGACACTTTTGAATTCAAATACCTTGTATTATGTTAAAAGTACATTTGCACTCTGTTTAACGTATATTAAAACATGCTTTGTTGGGTTGAAAGTTGCCGTGCAGCTCACGCAGGCTAGGCACTGACAGCACTAGCATGCTAATCATCTTGGAAAAGTTTCACAGATTAGCCGTGTGCTAACTTGAGTTCGACGTGCAAAAATGGCTGTTTATTTTGTAACATCATCTCACTTTCCACCCCTACAACATTTGCAAAATTACACATTTTAAAACGACTCGTTTAAGTTGCTCTTCAGGTGGCTGTGAGCATTTCGTTGGTTAGCAGGCTAATTAGCATCTGTGTCATCGGAGGGAATGTGAGTGCGATTATTACAGCTCTGATTATGAAATTGTTGTCATGTCAAAAGGCTGTCAAGCATATTTTATATGAATCTAATCTGAAGTGTCTATTTTGATATTTCAGAGCTTTCAGAGGCTGGTTTGGTGGTGCTCATTGTCGTTATGTGGCTTGACCTCTTCATGCTTGCACCTCTGAAGAGTTTCTGCGTTTATTTGCCAATTGTTTACATTTAAATGCGAATATGATACAGGTACACCAGTGTTTCATTCAGACTGGGGTGTAGAGTTGGGTATAGTAAGTGTTTAAGCCTCTGTAGTCAGATAAGAGTGTATGTGTAAGCTAATAATCCTTAGCAAAGCTACAAGGACTGCTGGGAAGGCACACACTGTTTGCACCCTAGACATGGACTATAATATTGATTCATCTGGGTGAGAAAAATGGAAATATCTCCTGATATTGTGAATGAAAAGTGAACCGAGATTCTTTTTTGTTTTTGATTTATATTTAACATTTTAGAAACACAAATCATTACAAAAAAAAAAGGCTTAAGAGAGACCGAAAAAAAATTATTATTAATAATAATAACAGTAGTGAACCATAAAAGAAAACACGCATATACCAACACACGAAAATGAGGAGAGAGCTGGGCAGGTCCAAAACATATGAGTTAGCGTGGCTGGTCCCAAGTGACATCTATCACATTCTGGGTCAATGGTTGGTTTAATCTGGGCAAGTCTGCATTTACGTTAGTGGACTCTATGAACCGTCTTGCATTGTATAAGAGCATGACGTGCACAAATAGATGAGGAATGAATCCTCTCCCTCCCATGTTTCTTGGTATATTTCTGTGTTAAAGGGTTAGTTCACCCCAAAATGAAAATTGTCATTAATTACTCACCCTCATGTCGTCCCAAACCCGTAAGACCTTTGTTCATCTTCGGAACACAAATTAAGATATTTTTGATGAAATCCAAGAGCTTTCTGACCTCCGATAGCACAGCAATGTCACAATTTCAATGCCAAGAAAGGTAGACATCGTTCTGACGTAAAACATGGAAGTGCTGAACTGTGTCTACTATGTCAACAGTTTAGGCTACTGACAAGGAAGAGAAGAAATTGTTGAATAAAGTCGTTATTTTTGCGCATAAAAAGTGTTCTCGTCGCTTCATAACATTGAGGTTGAGCCACTGTAGTCACATGGACTGTTATAACAATGTCTTTACTACCTTTCTAGGCCTTGAAATGGGTTATTACATTGCTGTGTTTAGGGAGGTCAGATGTTCTCGGATTTCATCAAAAATATATTAATTTGTGTTCCGAAGATGAACGAAGGTCTTGTGTGTTTGGGACAACATGAGGGTGAGTGATTAATGACAGAAATTTCACTTTTGGGTGAACTAACCCTTTAAGGTCTAAAGGCTCATTCACACCAAGAACGATAACTATAAAGATAACTATATTTGCATTCACACCAACAAATGATAATGCTCTGTTTATTCTAAGCTCACGCGCTGCGGTTTCAAAGTGTGTACGACATGTTTTTGCTGTTCTTTTTGCGTTTATGCAACTTTAACCAGCAGATGTCCTTAGCATGCTTTGTTTCGAGTGATTAGCTAGTGTAATCATTCTAATCTAATAGGGAATTTAGCTGACGAAGTCAATATATTGGAATAAAAACAACACAGTCTTTTTCACTGCAACTTCAAAGGAAGCAAGACAATGTTGTCGAAACTAGCGCTGGATACCTGAGGTAATTTTATTTTACACTGTTTGCTAGCCTGGCATAATGATCTCATCTCCGGATCTTACTATTTATTCAGAGGGTATGACCGATTGTTTTCCATTTATCCATTTTCTTTAAAGTATCCTTGAAAAGGGTGTTTGACTTGTCAAACGGTGGTGGCTTTTTCTGGACCTCGGCGATTAACTTCCTTCAATGTAGTTTGCCATTTTAAATGCGCGAGCCCTTAAATCAGAATGGATTTTGATTGGCTGTCAGTGTTTTATGGTTCAACAGCTGGAAAAAAATAGTTTTGAAAGTGATCCCAATAATCGTCATCGTTACAGCTGTGGTGTGGACAGTGTTATTCTTATATATTTAGAATGATTTTTAGAACTATATCTTTGTTATCTTTATAGTGATTGTTTTTGGTGTGAACTGGTCTAAAAGCTTAGCTGGTATGCAAATTATCAAAGGGTAAAGACTGCAAAGTAGCAAATGTATTGACTAACTTGGAGATTGATGTCGAGAAGAACGTAGAGCATTAGCCAAAATTTGCTAAGTTTATATGAACAGAGTCTTGTATTTGTAAAACAGTTAGTTGGTCAAATGATACAAAGGTACCATCTATGTAGTCTCGCGTAGCCAGGCCTTCCGACTGACGACAGAAGGTCTGGACTCTGTCGCAGCTTTCGTTGGTCAAGGACCACCCAGAAGCTGACATGTAAAGCAACCAATCACAGTTGGTTTTGTTCAGCATCATGTTTAGGGGTATGTAATGTAAAACTCTTGGATGTATTTTAAAGAGAATATGCTGTGACCTTCACATCAAAATCCAGGATTTAGTTAATCCTGATAAGCGCTCATTGTCACAGTTGCAAACACCACGGCTTTCTTCTTCCATGAGGGGGTTTGGCTTCGTGACGGCTTTTTTTTCCAGGTGGACCGTTAAAGAATGCAACGTTGCTCCAGCGATTGGTTATCGGTGCCGATTAATCGGCAAAACCGATCAATCCATCGACCTCTACTTCAAAACTCCTGAAGTGTTTCCAGTTTTGGGTGCCATATGCATCAGACATTCAACCAACAGTCCATGGGCGTGGTGTCTGAAGCTGAGACTACCATCTATGCACAAATTAGCTACAGAGAGGAGACCTTCATCCCTCCAACAAGTATATACACCATCCAGAGTAGAAGGGAGAAGTGAAGGATTAGAATTTGTGGGGGAAAACAGAGGAATAACTTGGAAGCCATAATTACATAAAAGCCAAGTCCAAACTTTGAGACTGTTTTTCAGTGGGGAGAGTGTGATGGGAAAACAATAGAGCATTCAATGTGGAGGAATTGCATGAAGCATTCTCAATATTTTACCAAGCTGGTGGGTTATCCAATTTGTTTGAATTAATCCAGTATAGTGTGGAGCACATATTCACAACTCATTTAGGGAGGGCCAAACCACCCAAATGCTCTTTGGGTTTTTTGGGGTCTGCTAACTGAGATTCTGTCCACACACTAACAGGCAGATCTGGACAAAGACATGGCACGTCTGGTGGCTGTCTGCAGGGACGGGGAAGAGGACTATATTTTTCTTGCACGCCAGATTCCCTTGTACATCGATGACACACTCACGGTAAGATAATTTCATTGGTTTCACTTTGCATTTTGCCATCATTAAAGTTGTTGTGAAATGACCAATTTACATAAAAAATATGTTCCTGGTCTTATTGTGCATCATTCATCTGTCAATTTGCGTATTTTAGTAACCAGTACCATTAAACCGTTTCTAGAGGTTTGCCTTGCCAAGTACCACTAAATACCAAGTGTTTATATGTTCTTTTATATATGCTTACTGAAAGCAATAGTATTATATTGGAAGAAGTGATTGTATATATACATGTTTATGTTGTAGATGGTGATGGAGTTTCCTGATAGTATTCTGGACTTTGACAACTATCAGATCAACAGTTCACAAATGAAGCAGTTTATTGAGGTAAACGATGACATTTTCCACTTCTCATTGTTGAAAACCTGTCAAAAACATATCTGGGTCATATTTCAACCTAAAACCAAAAACAAGAAATTAGAAAATATACATTTTTAAAGGGGTGTTTCCACAACACCGGTTTTAACTGAAAAACTGTGGCCTTAAAACTCAAAACTTTTGAAAACGGGTTTCAAAGTGCAAGTTTTTAAAAACGATTCCGTTATCGTCTCTGTGTAAACTACAAAAACGCGCATGCGTATTATGTGTGCAGTCTATAGGCGCCTTGTTTCTTTACAAAGTGACATCGCCATCTACTGGCCTGGCAGCAGAATACAGCGATTTTAGTCGTTTTTGTGACTCTTTAGTCCCTTTTCCAGCTTGACAGAGACACAAGGTGCAAATAAAATGATAGAGAGTCAGACTTTTAAGGCTCTCAGCTTCACTTTCCCACTTGTGTTTTGTTCACCAGCATCACAGTATGCTAAAGCAGCAGGACCTGAACATGGCATTGATGGTGATGTCACGTGAGGTCATCAACGCTCTGTCTCAGTCGGTGCCGTGCGTGGGCTGCCGGCGCAGTGTGGAGCACCTGTTCTCTCAGCTCACGGACTCCGGATACTTCGCATTGGAACCGCTCACTGTGGGATCCTCTGGAGTGCTGTCAGTCACACGGGCATGTCTCACTGACCCCAGGAAACTCTACACACTCTTTTATGTTCATGGGTAAGTGCTTTGATTACTAACATTCTTTAAAATTTTTGTTCAACAAAAGAAAGAAACTTATACAGGTTTGGAACAGTATGAGGGTGAGTAAATGATGACAATTTTCATTTTTGGGTGAACTGTCTCTTTAAGGTGGAATGATGGGCACGGAAAATATTATAATCTATTAATCATCATAAGCCTTACTATCCAATCAAGTCCTTACGTGTGCTTTTTATTTATTTGTTGCAGGTCAAAGTTAAACAACATAATTGATTCCATCCCCAAGAGTAAAAAGAACAAACGCTGTCAGCTGCACTCTTTAGACACACACAAACCAAAGCCTTTAGGGTAAGTTTTTTTTTTTATTATTTTTTTTTTTTATATGTGACATTTGGTTTTTGAGACCAGAGAGTCCTGGTCAAGATAGGCAGCACAAGACAAAGATTACAAAGAAATACATAACACCAAACAATAAACAAACGCAAAATCTGACGCAAATCTAAAAACAATACAAATCTTAATCAGCTATTAAAACATTTACACTGTTCCATAGAAACAGACTTTAAAAATGTTTTTAAACAATGTATGTTGTTTGGTGCAGGGGCAGCTGGATGGACGTGTGGGAGCTGATGTCACAGGAGTGTCGTGATGAAGTGGTTTTGATTGACAGCACCTCACTATTGGAGACTCTGGAAACGTATCTGCGCAAACACCGGTAAGAAATTGTGATGTTACACATTTCTCTTAATTAATTGCCTCAGTGACAAAAAATTGGATTTTTATTTACTTTGTGTAGCTGATCTCTGATCTCTTTCTGCAACATCATTCTCAGGTTCTGTACTGACTGTAAGAACAAGGTACTGAGAGCGTATAACATCCTGGTGGGGGACCTGGACTGCAGTAAAGAGAAAGGCTACTGTGCGTCTCTGTACGAGGGTTTGCGCTGTTGCCCACATGAGCGCCACATCCACGTCTGCTGCGAGACCGACTTCATCGCTCATTTACTGGGCCGAGCAGAGCCAGAATTCGCGGGGGGTTATGAGTAAGTCTATGTGGAGTTTATTTGACATTGTGTAACATGCATTAAATATTATTAACTGGAAGCTTTAGCTATAGGGGTGTGCAATATGGCAAAATTAGAACGTAACGATTAAAATGTCTCGTTAAAATGAGATTGATAGTATTATAGAGCCCTATGAAATCCGTTTGATTTTTTTTTTCCAAATTCTGTTTTCAAAAAGCATGTCTAATTAATTTAAATTATGAAACTTATACAATTTAACAACGATTTATTAAAAGATTAACAAAAATTACACTTTTTAGGACCCTATGAAGTACGTTTTTTTTTTTCTTTTTTTTTTTTTCCTCAAATTCAGTTTTATTTTTTACCAAATTCTGTTTTATGTTTTCTGGATTCCATTTTAGTGGTTTAATTAAATTTTAATAATCAAAAAGCATGTCTAATTAATTGAATTAATAAAAACAACCATATTTATTATTTAATTTTTTTTAAATTAATTTCTATTAAATGTTTTGTTTTTGTTTCTTCAGAAATTCAGAAGGCATAAAACATTAATTTATCTTTTAATAAATAATAATTAATTAATAATTATATGACTTAAACAAACTTTTTGTCAAACAAAGTGCTGCACAACAGAGCTTTACTGTTAAAATTAAAACATGGAAGAAAAACTGTATATAAATAAATAATTAAATAATTATTATTTTTATTAGTGTTAGTATTATTATTACATTGAGACATAGCTAAATATATTTCTGTCATAATTTCTTAAAGTTAAACAGAACTTTTATTTTGACGGGTTGCAGTGAAGACCTTTGTGTTTCTGTGAGTTTATATGACAATAGTTTTTCT
Organism: Elopichthys bambusa; assembly: GCA_037101425.1. Classification (NCBI taxonomy): domain Eukaryota; kingdom Metazoa; phylum Chordata; class Actinopteri; order Cypriniformes; family Xenocyprididae; genus Elopichthys; species Elopichthys bambusa. The sequence goes on along the minus strand of CM074434.1, from coordinate 41,565,461 downwards.
CAAATGAAACTAAAATTATACAGTAAATTGTTTTAACGACTGGATTCCATGATTCTGTCCGCTTTTTCTGCATCACAGAAATCATAGAGCCCTAGTATTGTGCTACAGTGCACATTCTATCAGTTGCAGTTTCTGTTGTTTGATTATCATCTCTCTGATATTGCAGTTCTTTGTCATCACAAAAGTTTATTATTTGCATGCATTTGCCTGAGAAAAAAAAATGTGTTTTAAGAGAAGGTAATCTAATAGGGAATTCCAGAGCTTTGGACCGAGAACCGAGAAAGCCCTGTCACCTTTTTAAACTTTGGATATACATTTTTCTGAGCGCACACACCCAAACCATGCACAAAAATTAAATAAAGGGACTAAAAAATGTAGTCATATTGCCTTCTTTGGCCTAAACAGTCCTAGTCATTCTGTTTTCTTTCATGTTTCGTTACCTTGTAGGGCTATATTTTTATGTAGCTATAGTAAAGCCTTAAACCAACATAAAAAAAGAATCGTGACACAATTGAGGATTGTTATCCTGCCTGAAAAATAATGTGATGTGATATTTATGCCCTATCACCCACCCCTAACTGGTTATTCCATTATCATGTATATACCCTCATTAAAAAGTGTTTGGATGATTTACAGGCGTCGAGAGAGACACGCAAAGACCATAGATATCGCACAGGAGGAGGTGTTGACGTGTCTAGGAATCCACCTGTACGAGCGGCTGCACAGAATCTGGCAGAAGCTGCGAGCAGAGGAGCAGACGTGGCAGATGCTTTTCTATTTGGGCATTGATGCACTGCGCAAAAGCTTTGAGGTAATGTTCATGTTGATTCATTTTGAATTCCTAATGGCACTTTCCATGAATATAATGCAAATCCTTCTTGACTATATCCAACTATTAAATTGACATGTCTATGTCCAATTAAAATGGCCAAATTTGTTGCTTTTTTCCCCCCCCCTTCATTTAATTTTGTCCTATTTAAATAAATCTTTAATGCTGGAAAATATTAAAATCACAGGATTTTGAACAGTGTATATATATATATGTTATACTTCTAAAATAGATATAAATAGATATAAATTGACTTAATTTTAATTGACTAAATAAATAAATATGACTTTATTCAGTAAAGTAGTTAAAAGCCCTGTTTTGTGCTGTATATGACCATGTTGTTTCTAAAGCTCACCTGATCAATGTTAAACGATGTGCAGATGGCGGTGGAGAGGGTTCAGGGCATCAGCCGGCTGGAGCAGCTCTGTGAGGAGCTCTCAGAAGAGGAGAGAGCCAAAGAACTCAAACAGGAAAAGAAGAGGCAAAAACGCAAGAACAAACGTAAAAACAAGTGTGGTTTTGAACAAGAGGCTGAGGGGGGAAAAGATAAAAGTCTTGATGAGGTAATGACTCATTTAATGTGTGTCTGTTCCTGTTGGATACATTTGCAATAAATACAACAAAAAAAAGCTACATTGTTGACTGTCAAGCTGCTGAAAATGTAGTTTGTTGCTACTCACGATTCGCTCTTCTAGAATTACTCTTTAATTCACTTCCTCATTGTCTCTCCGCAGGGTTCATCTGAGTCTGTGGACGGCGGCTGTAAGTCGTGTGGCAGTGGAGAGGAGTCTGGCGGCAGCGTGGAGGTCATCATCACCAGCGAGAGTTCCTCCTGCACCTGCCCCGCGGCCTCCATCCTGCGTTCCCCCAAAACCAAGAAAGGTAAAGAGAGCTTGGAGAGAATGCCTGGTAGGGCTGTGTAGTAGTGCACCTTTAATATTGTGTTACATTTTCAATATTGTCTATTTCGCCAATGAAAATGATTCTAAACAAAGTCACAGCAGAAGAGTTGTGCATCTCTGAGTAACACAGTGGTGTTTCGTTCCTGTATGAATCAGTGTTTTTGAACAAATCAATGATTCAGTGATCCATTCTTAAAGACTGAATCAACCATTTGGACCAAACAGTTGAATAATTGACTCAATGAATCACTCATTAAGACAGTGACTCGCTAAAACTTGGTTTTAGTTTCATATTTAAAGTTGCCCATTATGCTTTTTTTGAATGTTACCTTTCATCCAGTGTGTAATATAGCTGTTTGTGAATGTAAAAGTGCTGCAAAGTTTTAAAGATCCGACACGCGCCGTATTCGGTAGACCAGTCACAACAGACTGGGCCGTCTGACCAATCAGAGCAGAGCAGGCTCAAGAAAAGGACGGGTTTAGAAAGACTCAATCTTCAAACGAACCTTTTTCAGACTCTTGGAGATATGAGGTGATGTGCAGTGCATATTATGAGAAAATTAAACTGTTTTTTTTTGTCCTTTGATGCATGTAAACATTGTTGGAGAGTCCAAAACATAATTAGAAACCTTTAAAATAGCACTTTTAAAGTATCGTTTAATTGTCATAGCATTATTTGTGCATTTATAATTGCAGTGTAAATGCTTTAGCTTCTGTGCAACATCTGCAGTGCAAAAATGGATTTTGCTGATACTGATTTCATTTGATTGGTAGCAGTCTATAGTCTCATTATTCTAATTGAATTTATTGATTAAATAGGAGAATTTGACAAAAGCATATGCATACATCTAATAATATCTACTCTTATAAAGGTAGAAATGCCCTGGAAATTAGTTTAAGGTGGCAAATATTGCCCCTTAATAATAGTTCAAAATAATAAAAAATAGTACCCAGAATGCCTCTGACTGGTGTGTTTGTGCCTGTTTGTTCCTCTAGTAGTGTTGCCTCACAGTAATGGCAGTGACTGTGGTTACTGCTCCAGTATGGAGGGCAGTGAGACGGGCTCTAGAGAGGGCTCAGATGTGGCCTGCACCGAGGGCATGTGTAACCATGACGAAACGGGTAAAGCAACGTTATTATGATTATAGATGGTCAAACATTTGTCTAATCAACTGTGTTGACATTGCATCTTATTCTGGAAACTTGTAAACATAATTTTTGTTTCCTGCTGGACTGATTCAGATTCAGACCATTGGGTAAAGCCAACCAGACAGATTTGAGCTTGTTTTGCGAGAGTTAAGCTGTTTTTATGCATAGTCAGGATCATATCTAAAGTATTCTTCTAAAAGACATTGGTTAATGATGATATTTATGTTTGTCTTCAGGTGAATACTCGTGTAGTCACCACTGCTTGGAGGAGAAGGAAGAGGACGCTGTGGACAGCTGTGTGGAGTGCTGGGCCAACTCAGAAGACAACACAAAGGGCAAAAATAAAAAGAAGAAAAGAAAAAACAAGGGGTCGCTTTGCAGGAGCGAACATGTGAGTTTACTTGGGGAACATAATTATCATGTAATTATTGATTCATACCTGGCATGAACATTATAGTAATCATTATAGCATTTTGTTGACTTACGGATACTTTATCTGCTAAATACAACCAACTCTGCAAGATAAGGCAGAGGAGAAAAATCTGCATCAGAATTTCACAACAATCAAAAAATGTCTAACTTTTCTAGTTCTTTTAGTGAAGTTGTGATCTTCTCCCCTCTCTCTTAGGGGTCTAAAGCGGAGGAGGGCTGCGTATCGGACGGCAGTCGGAGAGGATCTGGATCTGCTGCTGTTCATGAGTCTTCCTCCCCTTCACCGCCTCTGTGCAGAAGCAAAGAAACTCCGTGCTCTAAGTTGTGCTGTGAATCCTTAGTGAGCTTCAGCCATCATGTGAGCAGCAGCAGGCATTTCCACAGTCAGCCTCTCCTGCCAGACACGTGCACACAGGGTAACAGCTGCGCCAAGAGCCTCGCGGAGCTACTGGTGAGTCTGTTTACAGGTCTGATACCACAGACTGTCCAGTTTTCAATCCAAGTTGTGTGAACGAGTATTATTTTAGTTTTGTTTATATACTATATCAGGGGTTCTCAAATCTGGCCCTTGCCTTGCAATGGGTTTCAGTGAAACTCCTTAAAGGGTTAGTTCACCCAAAAATGAAAATTATCCCATAATTTAATCTCCCTCAAGACATCCTAGGTGTATTTGACTTTCTTCTTTCAGTCAAACACAATCGAGTTATATTATTCTGGCTCTTCCAAGCTTTATACTGTAATAGGAGTAGGGCCCTATGAAATCTGTTTTTTTCCGGGGTTTTTTTTTTTTTTTTTCAGTTTTATTATTTAGTTGCAAGAAAAAGTATGTGAACCACTTGTAGAATCTGTGAAAATGTGAATCATTTTAACAAAATAAATGAGATAATACAAAATGCATGTTATTTTTTTTAAGATATTTTACATAAAAGATGTTTACATATAATCCACAAGACAAAAAAATAGCTGAATTTATTAAAATAACCCCATTCATAAGTATGTGAACCCTTGGTTCTTAATACTGTGTGGTTACCTGATGATCCACGACTGTTTGTTTGTTGTGTGATGGTTGTTCATGAGTCTCTTGTTTGTCCTGAGCAGTTAAACTGAGCTCTGTTCTTCAGAAAAATCCTCCAGGTCCTGCAGATTCTTCAGTTTCAAGCATCTTTTGCATATTTGAACCCTTTCCAGCAGTGACTGTATGATTTTGAGATCCGTCTTTTCACACTGAGGACAACTGAGGGACTCAAACACAACTGTTAGAAAAGGTTCAAACATTCACTGATGCTCCAGAAGGAAACACGATGCATTAATAGACGGGGGGTGAAAACATTTTGAATTTAAAGGTCGAGGTAAATTTTACTTAATTTGTCTTCTGGGAAACATGCAAGTATCTTCTGTTGCTTCAGAAGGGCAGTACTAAATGAAAAAAAAAAAAAAAGTATATTTAAACAAAATAAGAAAAATTTGGACATCTTCATCCTGTTCGAAAGTTTTCCTCGATCTTTAAATTCAAAATGTTTTCACCCCCCGACTCTCAATGCATCATGTTTCCTTCTGGAGCATCAGTGAATGTTTGAACCTTTTTTAATAGTTGTGTTTGAGTCCCTCAGTTGTCCTCAGTGTGAAAAGATGGATCTCAAAATCATACAGTCACTGCTGGAAAGGGTTCAAATATGCAAAAGATGCTGGAAACTGAAGAATCTGCAGGTCCTGGAGGATTTTTCTGAAGAACAGAGCTCAGTTTAACTGCTCAGGACAAACAAGAGACTCATGAACAACCATCACACAACAAACAAACAGTCGTGGATCATCAGGTAACCACACACAGTATTAAGAATCAAGGGTTCACAAACTTATGAATGGGGTTATTTTAATAAATTCAGCTATTTTTTGTCTTGTGGACTTTATGTAAACATCTTTTATGTAAAATATCTTACTCAGGACAGTACTAAATAAAAAATAACATGCATTTTGTATGATCTCTCTTATTTTGTTAAAATTATTCACATTTTCACAGATTCTGCAAGTGGTTCACATACTTTTTTTTGCAACTATTTATTTTTGGACTCCATTTTAATGGTTAAATTAAATTTTAGTAATCAAAAAGCATGTCTAATTAATTGAAATAACGAAACGTATCCAATTTACCAACAATTTATTAAAAGTTTAACAAAAAAATATTTTTTTTAGGGCCCTATGATAAACATTTTATTCTTTCCCCTCAAATTCTGTTTTATTTTTACCAAAAACTTTTCTGGATTCCATTTTAATGGTTTAATTACATTTTAAAAATCAAAAAGCATGTCTAATTAATTAAATTCTTAAAAAAACAACAAAGTATTTTCTGTTCCGTGTTTAAATTTTTCCGGCAATCAAATGAAACGCATACCATTTAATTTATCTTTTAATCATGAAATAATTTTTTTGTCAAACAATGTGCTGCACAACAGAGCTTTACTGTTAAAATTAAAACATGGATGAAAAACTGAGATTATTCCTTAAAAATATAGTTTTAATAATTTGTTATTAAGTTAATTTATCTAAATTCTACTGTAAAACAGTCATATGTTTCTGTCAAGTTAAATCCGACTTTTACTTTGACGGGTTGCCGAGAGCTTTGAGTTTCTCGTTGTTCATGACGATTTTTGTTAGAAAAATATCCATGTTTATAACTTTATAGACTAATCACTATCTTCCGGTAACGTCCGTCCGCGTGTTCACGAGAGAGTGGAGTTACGGACTCGCCACCATAGGCCTGTTTGTATGCTTGGGCTGTTGGAGAAAATGTTTATTATTTACTACTATTTGTTTATTGAAATAATTGCAAGTAGTAATTCTTTCCTCCAAATTTTTTTTTTGTGTGTGAACAGAACGAATCTGAAGTGACCTCAGATGAAGAGAACTGTCTGACACAGGACGAGATCCAGTCGTTCGTAGAGAACAACAAGTCCTTCTACCGCACACGAGACCAGTACAGACAGCACCTTAAAGATCGCTTTACCAAATACTGCCGCGGAGAGTGGCTGCCCACCACCAGCGTCAGCTAGAGCCCGCGGCACACGCACACTAACGCACACTTATTTTTATAGACCGTGAAAACACTCATGATCACTGCTGCATTGTTGCTTTTTTCAGGCAAGAATTTGGGAATATGAAATGGGTAAAAGAATCAATTTCAGCGCTGTATTTGATGATGTTCATGTTTTTTGGGTAAAGTTACACGTCTTTTTCGCATCTATATACATGTCTTCCCCTTCAGGCACCTTCCTGTTTCACTCTGAATCCTTCTCAACCAATCACAGCTGGCTTTGTTTTCCTTTCTCTCTTGACATGTTGATTAGGGAGCAGGTTGTTAGGAACACAGTTATTAAATTGATAATTGAGCTTGCAGGCCTTGACTGTAGGGTTAGATGTTGGTAGTCTTAATGTATTGTTTGTGAAGCATTTCTTTGTTTTTTTTTTTTTTGTTTTTTTTGTTTTTTTTCTCCCAGATTGTTTCTCTGACTGTGACTATTTTAGTGGCAAGAATTGTACCAATAAATGTGTACAGAAATAAAATGATCTGAATAAAAAAGATTTTACAGGAAGATGAAAACATCCATTTATAAAGAGGATTGGATGTGATGTTGAAAGCAATGTGCAAAATTTACAAAATAAAGAATATTTATTAATATGCATCAGATTTCAATGTGTTTCATGTCTCTTGTGAGGTTTTTCTATTGGATTATAGATTTGTAAATATCTAATTTGGTTAGCATATAAAATATACTTTTAAGTTCCCATGATATGCTGCTAAAACAGCTTGTTTTATTTGTTACTTCTAACCTTATCTTGCATTCTCAAGCCTTGATACATTTATTGATAAAATTACAGTCAGCCACTAGATGGCGTGTTTTGTTCTGTTTTCTCCTTATGCTTCATTAAAATACAGACCATAAAAGTTAACAAACGAGATCTATATTAATCTATATATGTATATAATTGTGTGTGCGTAATATCGTGGCCCGCGCTTCTTTTTCTAAAGCAGTTTTCTTTAAAATGATCACAAGTTCAATATAATTTTAATGACTTTTTATTAGACAACTGATGCGAATTTACACTTACGATTATAATCTTTTGAAAACATTAACATTATACGCTGCACGTGGATCATTGTGACAAAATAATGTCACATATAATTACATTTATGACCGTTTTTAAAAGTATCGAGTCCAAATCAGTGATTGAATCAGAGGACATTAATGTACAGTATGAGTTGATGCGTGAAAAAAAAAAAAAAAAAAAAAAAAACCCCGCGGGCGGCGACAGCAACCTAATATTTATCTTTTCTTCTGTCGTTGATAATTAATCGTGGTTTCTGCGGGGATTGGATCCGTGTGTGTCGAGCTGTTCCTGGGTGTTAGCGACAGGAGATCAGGGAGGGCTGGAGTGATTTGTTCCCGCCCTAAACACGCTGACTGATACTATTCTGAATCAGAGATATTACTGCACGGGCGCTGCGTGCGTGCGCGACACAGACAGAAACAAAGTAACAGCCGCGCGCAGTCTGATTTGATACATTGTTCCATTCCGGCGCGGATTAGAACTCTTTGTTACATTGTGATACACTGTATCTGCTGCCTCTGATAATGGAGCGCTGGAAGGGGAGAGTCGCGCTGGTCACCGGAGCGTCTGTCGGCATCGGAGCGGCTGTGGCTCGCGCTCTCGTCCAGCACGGCATGAAGGTGGTCGGATGCGCTCGGAACGTGGACAAAATCGAGGTAAACGATCTTAAAGCGAGTTGTTAGTGCTCAAAGGCCTCAGAGATGATGATCTATCTGTAGTGCTACTCGTGTTAGCTCACCGCAGTCCGAGCGAACATCCATCTCAATCAAACTCCTTCTCCACTTACATGCGTCCTTCCCCAAGGAGACCGTTTATCCTTTATTTATGAGTTGAGTGCGTTAATTTGGAGAAATTACACTTTAGTTACAATCGACCTATTAAAGTGATTGATCGCCTGTGAAGTATTGATAGATTTCGCCCCGCCCACTTTACTCTTCAAAATAACCTCGAGCTCTTCATTTGACAGTTCATATGCAATTAAATGCATAATTTGCTAAGCTTAGGTGAGTTTTAGTTTAGTTGAGAGGTGTTTTAGTTATAGGACTATCATTAAATATAATATTACTTGGTTTTTCACCCTAAAATGGACATATTTTCTCACCTCCATGACATTAAGCCTGCTATTTTTTTTTTTCTGAGGAACACAAAAGGAGGAGAATTCTGATAAAGCTTCATCCGAAAGGAAGATTAACAGTCATGTTCCTCACACAAATCTAATGTATGATTCATATTCATAGTCACTGAGATTCTTCAAAACACCTCCTCTTGTGTTCCAGTCATACGGGTTTAGAACAGCATGACGATGAGTAAATGAAACTATTTTCATATTTTGTGTGATAATATTCTGGTTTAAGCACTCTTTTGTTCAACGAGGTCTCGCTGCAACATTCCTCAACCCTTCCTCATAAGCTGTCAATCAATGAATAATGTCATGTCAATCATTAATGGGTTTTTCAGCCCTGCCCTTGAGTTCTCAAATGTCTCCAGCTGGTGTTGTGTAGTTGTGTGTACAAGAAACTTCTTGTCATGTCTGTTTTATGGGGGGAAATAGTGTTTTTATAGTGTATATATCATGCTTTAAATTAGATAAATTAGACATTTGATGCCTCATAATATAATATGAGTGCTGTTTCTTTAACTTGAAGCGATTACTCATTTCCTCGCTGCTGATTTATTGAGATTGCATTAAAGTGCTTCTGTTTTTCTGTGTGTCTGTTGCTTATTGTACAGCACAGTCCATTCATATTAACACGTGTGTGTTTGTGATATATTGTTATGACGGACAAAGGTTGAAAGTTATGACATGCTGCTCAGATTTACTGCAGCGCTTGAAAGCTTTGATTTTCCGGTCCGTTCCTGGAAATGCCTCATTTTGACAGTCTGTCTGTGTTGTAAATCATCATTGAGGAGCAGAGTTGAGGGTCTTGGCAGGTTTTATCAACAACAAAGATCGAGATACAGTACGTCTGTACTTCATGAGATGCGTTTCCACAGTGAAATGAGAGACAAGGCGATCTTTGTGTCCGTCTGATCACAAAGCACCACTGTAATTGTGTGAAAGGCTGTATTCTGTGTGTGTGTTTTTGGGGCCACATCGAGCTTAGGACCGTCTCCCAAGAATATAAACATTCACACACAGTAGCCAGATGCTTTGCGTCCATAGTGTTTTCACCATACTGACATTTGACACCAATAACAGTGAAATCTCACTGGTGCATTTGCCAATATCAGTAGTGTAGTTGAGTTTTGCAGCCCTGCTCTTGTATTCCAACCAAACGGAGAGAGACTGGGAAAATCAGTAAGAAAGGCTTGGGAACAGGATAGTGATGGACTCTGAGGGAGTAATAATGTAGTCGCTATGGGACACGGGATGGAATGGAAAGCGGCTCTGATGAGGGGCCTTCCTTGGCAGCATCCGTTATGTTCCAGGATCAGCTTTTCCCATGGCAGCCTTTGAGCTGATGGATCGCTGATCCCAGGACACTCCAAATTACATGAGGAAAACCAGAGATACCTACCAAACAGAGGATCTATCTATCTATCTCTATATCTATCTATATCTATATCTATCTATATCTATATCTATATCTATATCTATATCTATCTATCTATCTATCTATCTATCTATCTGTCTGTCTGTCTGTCTGTCTATATATCTATGTCTATCTATCTATCTGTCTGTCTGTATATCTGCCTGTCTATCTATCTGTCTGTCTATCTATCTGTCTATATATCTATGTCTATCTGTCTGCCTGCCTGTCTATCTATCGTATCTATCGTATCTGTCGTATCTATCGTGTCTGTCTGTCTGTCTGTCTGTCTGTCTCTGTCTGTATATCTGCCTGTCTATATATCTATGTCTATCTGTCTATCTATCTGTCTATCTGTCTGTCTCTGTATATCTGTCTGTCTATATATCTGTCTATCTATCTGTCTACCTGTCTATCTGTCTGTCTCTGTCTGTATATCTGCCTGTCTGTATATCTGTCTGTCGGTCTGTCTATCGGTCTGTCTATCGGTCTGTCTATCGGTCTGTCTATCGGTCTGTCTATCGGTCTGTCTATCGGTCTGTCTGTCTCTGTCTGTATATCTGCCTGTCGGTCTGTCTATCGGTCTGTCTATCGGTCTGTCTATCGGTCTGTCTATCTGTCTGTCTCTGTCTGTATATCTGCCTGTCTGTCTATCTATCTGTCTGTCTATCTATCTGTCTGTCTGTCTATCGGTCTGTCTGTATATCTGCCTGTCTGTCTATCGGTCTGTCTATCTGTCTGTCTGCCTGTCTATATATCTATGTCTATCTGTCTGTCTCTGTCTGTCTATATATCTGTCTATCTGTCTGTCTATCTGTCTGTCTGTCTGCCTGTCTATATAGCTATGTCTATCTATCTATCCTATCTATCTGCCTGTCTGTCTATCTATCTATCTATCTATCTATCTGTCTGTCTGTCTGTCTGTCTCTGTCTGTCTATATATCTGTCTGTTTATCTATCTGTCTGTCTATCTGTCTGTATGTCTGTCTGTCTGTCTATATATCTGCCTGTCTATATATCTATGTCTGTCTATCTGTCTGTCTGTCTGTCTGCCTGCCTGTCTATATATCTATGTCTATCTATCTATCTGTCTGTCTATCGGTCTGTCTATCGGTCTGTCTATCTGTCTGTCTATATATCTGTCTGTCTGTCTGTCTGTCTATATATCTGTCTATCTATCTGTCTGTCTGTCTATATATCTGTCTATCTATCTATCTGTCTGTCTGTCTATATATCTATGTCTGTCTATCTATCTATCTATCTATATCTATATATCCCCGTCTCTGTCAGTATATCCATCCATCCATCTGTCTATCAATCCATCATCTATCTGTCATCCACCTATCTATCTATCTATCTATCTAGAGAGGATGTACTGGCGTACTTCAGCGTACAGTAGTTGCACTTCAGCCCAGTCCAGTCAGACAACAGTCTGTTCCATTAATACTACAACTCACTCCACCCATACTGCTCTGCTGCACACACATAAATCCATCCGCACACTTTAACTCACTTTGAGTGCTGGTTTGTGTCTTTAATTGGATTGATCTTTATCACTTAATGTGAGCTACTCAATGCTCCAATCAAATCTGGAACTGGAAATGGCTTAATCACTTTCCAAGCTAAATCCGTAGTGGTGGTAAGAGTGTCTCTATGAGTGTTTGCCCTTCAAGCTCAATCGATTCCTAGGAAACATGTGGTGCGTGACTCAGTGCATGCAGGCCCACCGGTGCTGTCATGATCTTTGTATCACACATGGAATCAGTAAACTGGAATATTCCGCTGACCTTGGCAGCACTGAGTGTTTAGTTGTGATCATGTGATCAGGGCTGCTAATGGCTGATTGGGATGAACTTTCAGTCGCTTCTCAACTCTGTTAAAGCACATTTTAGGTGTGTTCGGCTTCATGCAGCGCTGCGCAGACCAATCAGAGTCTGACATGCCATCAAAGTAAATGATTCGAGAGCAGTCGGCTGGTTCATTCTGCGGCTGCATGAGCTCAGATGATGTCACAGCTGTTTCACGATTGCCCGAATTCACTGATCACATGTTTATTCTTGCAAATTTTACTCAATTTTTTTAATGTAATCTTAATGTTATATTGTGTCATGTTTATCAAATTAAAAGTCTTTGTCTTATGGCTTCTGTTGAATCCAATTCTTGTCCAGGCGCTGTATTAAGCAGTACATAAAGTATTGAATGGAAAGTGTTTCCATTGCTTCATGAAAATATCTGTGTGTTTGACCAATATTACAGCTAATAAACAACATCTGTGAAAAAGTATGCAAACTATGTGAGTATCATTATGGGAAGTAAAGTGAAATCCAGCAGTCAAACACACCTTCACTGCATCCCAAACCGCAAACTGTCTGAGTAGGGAATCAGTGAAACATTATTGCACAGATATTTACATTGCATTAGCGTTTAGTAGTGCTTGCTGAGATCAGTTTGATCTCCGCTAGACTGCAGCATCTTAATCATGACCTTCAGGTAAACCACAGGTATGATTGATTGGTTAAATCATTTTATTGCTCTTAATGTACTTGAGGTGGCTCTGTGCATTGGCAGATTGTTTCATAATTTAGTTATGAATTCGCACAAGTTACAAGAATATATAAAATCAGGTTTTAATGAGGGTATTTACATGCACATCTTACACCGGTTATGTTAATCTCAAACTTGTGTTTTTTGGGTGCATAGGGTGATTTGAGGAGAACCGTTGAGGCAAATCCTGATGGACACAACTAGATTTTTGCAGATTACCCCGGTTTTGGCTTTGCATGAACACAAAATGGCTCTTCTATGCGTTTTTTCATTTTATTCATGTCTTGTGCACATCTGTTTTGCCATCAAGTCAAATAAAAGCCCCAATGATTTTAATGTGGTTTTCTGGGTTTCTTTAATTAACTAATTTTTTGCTTGTACAACAATACTGATCAGGTTTTGCTTAAAGTGCCCCATTATCCTTAATCCTATAATTGTCTCCTAAAAGAAAGAATTGATTAGAGTCCTACATACCTACACTCTAAAAATGTTGGGTTAAAAACAACCCAAGTTGGGTTAAATATGGACAAACCCAGTGATTGGGTTGTTTTAACCCAGTGGTTGGGTTAAATGTTTGCCCAACGTGCTGGGCAGTTTTATTCAACCCAACTATTGTTTAAAAATATGTCTGGCTTCAAATGAACCTAATATTACTAGAGGCAACAATAATAATAAAAAGGTGAACATTCATTAATAAGCAATTGAATAATTGTTTACTGTTTAATTATTATTCATTAAACTTAAATATGTTGGAAATGAACATTTTTGGATTCATTTTAGGCTAGCAGTATAGTAATTTTTAAACAATAGTTGAGTTAAATAAAACTACCCAGCAGGTTGGGCAAACATTTAACCCATTCGCTGGGTTAAAACAACCCATTTGCTGGGATTGTCCATTTTCAGCCCAACTTCAGTTGTTTTTAACCCAGCATTTTTTTTGAGTGTACTTAAGTGTACCAAATTTCCATAATGTCAGTCTGTGGTCTTCATTGGCTTCCCATGATCAGTTACTCCTTTGCCCTTCCCTCAAACACTGTAGTTGTAGCTGAGACTGGAAGAGTTTGGTTCATGTTAAATTTCAGAAAGACTGAATCTTTAAATGAACCGTCTTCATGCTCTTTGATTTGAAAGTTTTTGGCTTTTAATGCATGTAAATCGAATGTAGACGACCTCAAAACAAAATCAGTAACCTTTAGAGTAGCATTAGGGGGCACTTGAAACCATTTATGACTTTTACCTGATGAAGAACATTTAAGACATTTATCTTACATTGTTGTTGGGTCATTAAGCATGTCGGTATAAGTGCATAAAGCACTCAGGGTCTGCAAAAACATATGTGTTTTAATTACTGAATTTCTTGCTTTCCTAAATGACATTCAACAGAGTGAAAGAAACATCACACACTTATGTGCAAATGTCACATTTGCATGTGTTAAATGGTGTGCATGAATAGGAAATGTCATTTTGCAATGTTGTTATTCCTGTCCGGAATTAATCTCAGCTCCCTCAAAGCACAGTTCTCTGAACTGATTATTCCAGTTTTCAGTTACAGTAATGGATGGCCTTTGTGTATGCTTTGTTGCAACTGAAGCATGCGTAACCAAACCAGTTGCGGACGCTTTTATAATGCGTCGGATTACAAGGATAAACAAGGATGACATCAGCCATCCATTCATCCATTCATGAGCAAACGCCCATCAATCACCTCTCTTTTCATCTTTCCCTTAAAAGAATAGCACACTTGGAAATAAGTCAAATTTATGTATTGTGAAAGCACTATATAAATATGATGTTAATGTTTATAATATCTTAAAGGGGACCTATAATGCCCCTTTTTAAAGATGTAATTTAAGTCTCTGGTGTCCCCAAAATGTGTGTGTGAAGTTTCAGCTCAAAATACCCCACAGATCATTTATTATAGCTTGTCAAATTTGCCCCTATTTGGGTGTGAGCAAAAACACAGCGTTTTTGTGTGTGTCCCTTTAAATGCAAATGAGCTGCTGCTCCCGGCCCCCTTTCCAGAAGAGGGCGGAGCTTTAACAGCTCGCGCTTCGGTTGCTCAACAACAACAAAGCTGGAGAATCTCACGCAGCCAAAATGAGGATTGTCAGTAACGGTTTATAAATTTATGTAGTTGCTGTGGAGTTGATTCAACTCATCCACTAGCATGTGCCGTCATGTTAATCTTTTGTGCAAATCCAGTGTTGAATTGATCCTCGTTTGTGAAGCAGTCCGGCGTAAAATGACGGCAAAAACACTCTACTACAACAACTCTTCCTTTTCTCTAAAGCAGCCCAACATGGCCACACCCCCTTTGTTGTGTGTTCTCGGGGGCGGGGTTTATGCAAATTTTGAGGTTAGTGATGTCACTAACCTGGGAAGAAGCTTGTTGTAGTCCTTAAAAAGTGATTTCTGTAAAAGAAAATATCTCTCTTTGCATTGAACTTTGAGCGTCGTAACTTTGCAGATGTTGTTTATGCTCAAACAGCAACATTACACACTAACTAAAGTTAAAAAAGTGAAATCATAATTAAGGACCCCTTTAATTAAAACCCTTCTTTCATTATATGGAAAAGAGCAGTGTGTACAGTTTATTTATTTTTGTGTAATGTTGAATTTCATTTTTTACAGATAAATGAAGCCAGTGAGTTGAATGCAGTGGGAACTGTGCTCTATTAGATCTGTGAAAAAGCCCCGGCCGTCAGATTTGACGCCAAGTTTCACGGCTCTTGTAAAAGGCACTTAATCAGACCTCAAATAGCCTTCACACACAGAGACTCACAGTCTTCCGGTGGCTGAGGATCGTGGCGCTGCAGCCAATGAATTCGGTCTTGTTGGCAGGCGGCATATTGTATTTGTTTAAGCGTGTCACTGCGGTGCCTTCAGACGGACCGGACTCCTTTTATTTCTGCTTTTCTTGTGAGCGCTGGGCCGTTTGCCAGCTGCAGTTCTAGTAAAGAGGGTTTTTCCCACTGTGCTTTCAGCTTTACTTGTGTTTGCTGATGTACGCTTGCATGCACCCTTTCTATCCCTGTTCCAAAATCTAGTGAGCTTCCTATTTAGATAGGAAACTTCACTGCAGACGTGAAGGCTGTTCCAAAAGCCACCTGCTGAGATGCTTTATTTGGTTCAAATGTGGAGAAGTTCAAGCTGATTTTTCTAATTATTTTAACCAATATTTGTAGTTTGATCGTTTTATATCGCTTGGTGCTGTTGTCTTTTGTAGGCTAAAACTTGAAAACAAAGCATTTTAGCACTTCCGGTTCCATCATCCTGAATTCAGTGGGTTTTTGCCTGAAATAAGGTCTGTGGTGAACACAAGCTCGAGACATTGTCACGTTTTATTATATGACATGAAATGCGTCAGTAAATACCCTCTCGTGATTTTACTTGCCTTGAAAAAGGACATTAAACATCATCAGCCGAACAGGTAAACTCATCTACGGCCTCATTGTGTTCAAAATCGCGCTCTTGCAAACTATTCGAACTCAAACTTTTAGGGAAAATGTTTCTAAATAAAGACCGGAAGAGTGATGGTGACGTGTAAGTCATGTGACCTTGTTTATACCCTACGTTTTGCTCTTCTCCCGAATGTATTTAGGCTTCAAAATTCAGTGTTCATTATCATGATGAACAAAAACGTATTAGAAAAGAATCATAAACTTTTGTTGGTCACAGACCTCATTTTCTGCAATAATCCCAAAGCCAATGGAAAATCTAGTTCGGTTGTGTTTACACAGCGTGGGTTTTCCGAGAATGAGTCCTGAAAATTCACAGGTGCGAGTTCGTGAATGCGGTTGTACTTGAACTGTGTGTGAACGTAACCGTGTTAAGCACCCACATACAGGACTGACAACTGCATTCTGGTGCTGTGTGAACGTGGCTTTAGTGACACGAATGTTTTAATAAGCTAAAGAATTAATTTCCACTATAAAGAACCTGGAAAGATTCAATTGATGTTAAAGGAAGAAGAAACGCATGTAGTATAGACAGTAGGACAAAGAAAAGAAAATAGTTGAGGAGGTACATTTAAAATATTGTGACTTTTTAGGTTTTTATTTTAATGCTTGTTTTGTCTTATTTTAAATAATTTATCCCTTGTTAGTAGATTCTCCCCAGTGAATCCAGCCCCCTGGTTGAGAACCACCGCTTTAGGGCACTTTGTTTCTGCGTGTTGGTAATATGTCTGCATGTTTTGTTTGTGTGAAGCGTTGGACCTGTTTTCCATGCTGGGTGTGGAGCTGACACATCACAACCTGCAGGTGACATTATGACCCGTGTGCTGCTGTCACACATACACAGCCTCTCTCTCTCTCTCTCTCTCTTACTTGAGCTTCTCCCATTGTAACTCAATAGATCTGAGATCACGATCAAGTCATTAGTCACCTGTTTGCGCTTGTTGCTGTTTGAACATGAAAAAGCTCTGCAAAGCCACTCCAGAGGGAGTTCTTCTCTATATCAGTGTCACTGTTTCTGAACTCCCTGAAACGCCTCCATTGTAGTCTTGAGTATTCATCCGAGAACGAACACGTCACAATATTCCTCATTTAAATAAGTCCCGCCCAAGGCATATGCAAAATAAAGGGGCGGGGCCTGGTTGAGTTAGTTAGTTAGTTAGTAGTGTGTTGAAACTGGCGGTTATTGTAAGGGGCGGGGAATTTCCCAAACGCACTCGAAGTGCTTGACCAATCACAACACACTGGTCCAGCTGACCAATCAGAGCACATTGTGCTTTTCAGAAGGAGGGGCTTCATGAAGACAGGAAGTAAACAGAGCGTTACTGACAGACTGGGAAGAGAGGAGCTGCAACAATGGAGAATATGAGGAAAATAATCAACATTCAAACAGGAAAACCTGTTCTAGTAGAGCATATATATATATATATACACACACATATATACATATATATACATACATATACACACATATATACATATATATATACATACATATACACACATATATACATATATATACATACATATATACACACACATATATATATATATATATATATATGTGTGTATATTATATATATGATTATTTATATATATATGTATGATTTTATATATATATATATATATATATATATATATATATATATATATATATATATGTGTGTGTGTGTGTGTCCATCCCCTGCAGGAAAGATGGAGCGCATCTAATATTGCAGTATGTCCTTTATTTGGCCTCCGGGGTTCATCCTGAATCTTCTGAAAGCCACTGTCTCTGCAGACTAAGCGACATCACAATCCTCGAGCAGACGCGTACGGACGCGCACACGGGTTCATCGAGTGCACTGCATGAGACCCGGGGAGGGAGGGAGGGAAAGAGATGGGAGAATCGACCCTGCAATAAACCAAATGCGATTATATTTCATAACAAGACTTAAAGCATTCTTTATTTCTCATTGAGTCGTTTTATTCCCACAGTAATCTGCGTATAATTGCATGAAGAAATATGCTGAAAGGCTTGTCTGCTGTAATCCATGATTATACTGAGCTGTTGCATGATAATGAAACCCCCCTCGTGCCGTGAGATGGATTCATCCATCGGTGGTCAGACTGTCTGAGGACGTGCCGTGCGACCATGCTGTCTTTCTATTACAGGCTCTCCTGTAGTGAGCTGAACAGCCTCTGGAGACTGATGTCACTTTTAAAGGCATACAGCATTATAAATGATCAAGATCACCTTGCACAACGCGCTCATTTGATCAGCATTGACACTTAAGATTAGAAAACATGCGAAACAAATGCGATTTTTCTGTGCCTATAGGCCAGAAGGACTAGTACACACAGAACACTGAGTGTGCATACTAAACATCTTCTTTTTACACCTCAGTCAATCTTATCGGCTGGAGCAGATCTGTTGAAATAAGCACTTTCGTAAGAGAAACTGGGTTGTTGCTGTAAATACACGTTTCTCGGCTGAAGGCTCGAGACTTTCTGCACTGCTAAATTTGTCTCTTATAAATGTAGAATTCGTGACATTGCACTGCTTTCTGAGATCAGCCTGATTTACTCTTTCTATAGTCATATTCTGTCAGTGTTATTTTAGTTTTATGTATATGCTATTATAGTATTTAGTCATTTTAATTTGCTTTCTTTTTTTTGACAATTCTATTGAGCTTTAATTTCTATTTCAGGTTTTTTTTTGTTTTTTTTTTGGTATCACTTTACAATAGTTAGTTGCCAATGCAACATTTCTCATTTTCATTTTTTTATTATCTGGTATTTATGTATTTTTATTTTAGCTTTATTTCACTTAACAAGTTTTAGTTAACAGTAACAACACCACCATATTCTGCAAAAAGTAGAATAAAAAAAAATTAACAAATATGAATAAATATCTTAAATTTCCTAATAGTCAAAAAATATAATTATGGATGTCATTGGGTGTTATTTATGTTTTATATTTAAGCAAAATATCTGTGACTGACTGACAGTCACTAATGATTTCGAGAAGAGGAAATACAACCTTTGTCATTTTTCAGATGAATTGTTTTATGAAATGTCAGTCATTAAATGTATTGAATGACATTGCCATGGAGATAAACCATTATCATCTGCTCGTTTCGCTGCTCTTGGCTTTTTTCTTTCTTTTTTTTTTATTTTTTTAGGAAGAGTAATGCAGTAATGCTTGGCTTTCAGTCTCAACTACACACACACACACACACACACACACACACACACACACACACACACACACACACACACACACACACACACACACACACACACACACACAGAGCCGGATGCTTCTCGTGGTGCTGAAATCAATTTGGATGTCTTTCCTCACACACACACACACACACACACACACACACACACACACACAGAGCCGGATGCTTCTCGTGGTGCTGAAATCAATTTGGATGTCTTTCCTCACACACACACACACACACACACACACACACACACACACACACACACACACACAGAGAGAGAGAGAGAGAGAATCTCAAAATCTCACATACTTTATCCGACTCCAACATTCACACATACACACACACACACACAGAGAGAGAGAGAGAGAAAACTCAGTGCTGTTCCCGCAGTGGCCGGTGCTTCAGTGGCACATTTAATAGAGTAGTGTTGGCAGAGACATCATGCCACGCTGTGCCCTTCCCTCCACATACACACCAACACTCACACAGGATTAACACACTCGCCAAACACTCTGTCAGCAAAGAATGTCTTTGAGGTGACAATAAAACTGGCCCTCACTGGTGTCGCCCGAATGATCACACACACACCAATTTCTACAGTTTTAACAATAGTAAAACTATTTTCTGACTAAGTTGGCTTTGTGTGTTTAATTTAATGGGGACCTGTTATGCCCCTTTTACAAGATGTAATATAAGTCTCTGGTGTCTCCAGAATGTGTCTGTGAAGTTTCAGCTCAAAATACCCCACAGATCATTTATTATAGCTTGTCAAATTTGCCCCTATTTGGGTGTGAGCAAAAACATGCCGTTTTGTGTGTGTCCCTTTAAATGCAAATGAGCTCCGCTTTCAAACCGGAGTCGACACTGATGGAGAGACTCAGGAAGAAGTTACAACTTTTAGACGTTTCTGAATGGTTAGTGGATAAATTTATGTAGTTGCTGTGGAGTTGATTCAACTCATCGACTAGCATGTGTCGTCATGTTAATCTTTTGTGCAAATCCAGCGTTGAATTGACCCTCGTTTGTGAAGCAGTCCGGCGTAAAATGACGGCATGTCAACAACACTCGACTACAACAACTCTTCCTCTTCTCTAAAGCAGCCCAACATGGCCACACCCCCTTTGTTGCGTGTTCTCGGGGGCGGGGTTTATGTAAATTTTGGGGTTTGTGATGTCATCAATATATAAGAAGCTCATTGTAGTCTCTACCAGTCATGTGTCAGTGGAATTGCATGAAAAAATTACATAAATATAATTATCCATAATATGATGAATTTGATGATGTGGTTGTGTTCGGTGCAGTTCTACTCATCTCGACACGACCTGTGCTGTTTGTCACACACATGCAAAGAAAAAAACATCCACACAATCTCACCGTCATTTGGACAGAAATATATATTTTAACATAAGTAATGCCATGGTCATGTACATTTATGAGTGTTTCGTCTCTTTCAACTCTGGGATCTTAAGTGCTGTGAACGGCTAATTCACGTGTTACTAAACACTGACCAGATTAAAGATTACAGCAGCTTTACT
>CM074434.1:41452268-41539768 GCA_037101425.1 Elopichthys bambusa | reverse complement strand
GTAATCTCGAAGTACTCATAATTATTTGGGATTTTGAATAAACTATTGTGATGTCTGGTGAAGTAATTTTTACATGCTAATATAATGTAATTGCACCATTAGCTCCATTACTCCAATTACTCCATTACTGAATACAAATTACATGATGAAAATTGTAGTTAGTAAAGTCATAAAGACTACTGCTTTAAAATGACTTTTGACCTGTTTATCACATTGATTTGAATAGGGTTTTTTTATGTTAATAAAAAAATACAAGGAGAAATTGTTTAAAATTTGTTAACAACATGAAGTACTTCTTATGAAGTACTTATTAAATATTTCTTTGATCAATAGTGAAACATTTATAATGTCATGGTTTCCACAGAAATATGAAGCAGCACAACTGTTTTCAACATTGATAATAATCATAAATGTTTCTTGAGCAGCAAATCAGCATATTAGAATGATTTCTGAAGGATCATGTGACACTGAAGACTGGAGTAATGATGCTGAAAATTCAGCTTTGATCACTGGATATAAATTACACTTTACTATATATTCACATAGAAAACAGCTATTTTAAATTGTAATAATATTTCACATTTTTACTGTTTTTCTTGTATTTTTGGTCAAATAATTGCAGCCTTGGTGAGCGATGAAGTCTCAGTGATGTTCCTAGTGTCACAAGAACAGTTGATCTTTCTTCTCAGACAGGTGTCAGTCTCGTCACCCGGTTCAGAAGAAACTGATATGTCAGAGTTTATGAAGGTGAAATGTTTTTTGTCCTTGCAGAAGTTGGCAGCCGAGTGTCAGAGCGCGGGATACAGCGGCACTTTGATCCCGTACAAGTGTGATCTGTGCAACGAGGAAGAGATTCTGTCCATGTTTTCCGCAATTAAGACGTTGCATCAGGGAGTGGACGTGTGCATCAACAACGCCGGTCTGGCTCACAACGAACCGCTGCTCAGTGGAAGGACAGAAGGCTGGAGGAATATGATCGATGTAAGTTAAAAACACACACAACATTATTATTGATGTCTACATAGAATAAAGCCTCAAAAGTGACTGATTTGAAGACCTGCAGTATTAGAATCTGCTAAATCACTTGTTATCCATTCTCAATTTTCGCTCACCTCTTCAACCCACTTTTTTTAAACACTTCATGGAGTGCAGTTAAATGGACGTCTGTGGGCTCTCAAAAACCACTTCATTTAATTGTTTACTGCAGTTCTGTTCTTACTCAAACCACAACATGAGCGACAGATGATTACAGGAGCAATCCTCCAGCTCAGAAAAGGAAAATGCATGGTGCTAGGTCATGGGTTCGATTCCCAGGTCAACCATGAACTGATTAAAACTACCTTAAATGCATTGCAAGTCAACTTTGGATAAAAGCATCTGCCAAATGCATAGGTGCAACAACTATACCGGTGAGAGTGAAGATGGTGTGTCACCTGTCGGATACATTTTACAGTACGTGTACTTTCCTGGTACATATATATAGTTATTATGTTGTACATACAGGTAAAAGAGTGGTAACACAAGGTACTTACCTGACATGTATGTACATGGAAACTAGTAAGATACACTGCTGTACTTTCCAATGGTACATACATGGTAATTACTTTGTACCTTTAGACAAGTGTTGGGTAATAACAGGCACTTACTTATACTTTATATAGCGCTTTTTACAATGCAGATTGTGTCAAAGCAGCTTTACATTGATAACTGGTACATTATTATTCTCTTAAAGAATAGTGTCAATGCAGGCAGATCAAAGCACTGTTGAATATCGAATGTCAATTATCAAGTGTCCCCGACTAAGCAAGCCAAAAACTAGGTGTAACTATGCTGCACTCACGGACAAGTGTGGACACATGACGGACACTTACTTACAGTGTGTGCATGTTAACAACAGTACAAAACAGAGGCTTACCAAATAGTGTTGTTTTCTCACTGATGCCATTTAAAAAACAAAATTCTCAAGAAATAGAGTAATTGTTTTGCTGCACCATGCATGTACTTTATGTAGTGTTTTATGAACTGTTAATGCTAAACACAACAGTGCATCTTATTTTACAGTCCTTACTAGTTAAAGAGCTGGTAATTCCTATGTAATGTTTATGTACAAGGATGCACTTTATTTTACAGGCCTATTTCCATGTACTTACTATGAACGTACTAGTGTGTATATATACCAGTTAGTTAATATGTAAGTTACACCTGGTAAGAGCTGGGTCACCGTGACTTTGCCAAGTAAGACATGTTCCTGGATCAACATATTTTGTTGATTCTGGAACAACATTCCTATCCGAAAATTTAGTCCTAAACTTTTCCCAACCCCTAAACCATAACTTATCCCTAAAATCAGAGGGAACTCTACTTCTTGAGTACTGGATGATATACTATTGCGGTTCAACTTGCCTAATCTTTACTGGACAATGATTCACATAACCGATTGGTCCAATAGGGGTATTTTGATGACATACATACATACCCTAATAATTATGTGTATGTTGACAGATCAGTAACACTACAACTGTACTTGGTATACTCAGTTGTCATGTGTCAAAAGCCTTGCTTACTTGCTACTTGATAAGTATTAACACTATGAAGTGCTGTGTAGTTACTGCAGTGTATCATTTTGCTAAGCGCATTTGTTTCACAGTAGTTAAGTAAGTGTCCGTTATGTGTCCACACTTGTCCGTGAGTACAACATAGTTACCATGTATATACCACTAGTAAGTACAGTAATGTGTCTTACAAGTTACCATAAATAAGTGCCTGTTATTACCCATACTTGTCCATAAGTACAGTACAGTAACCATTAGTAAGTACAGTAATGTGTCTGTTAGTTACCATATACGGACACTATAAGTAAGTGCCTGTTATTACCCAACACTTGTCTAAAGGTACAAAGTAATTACCAAAGTACAGCAGTGTATCTTACTAGTTTCCATGTACATACATGTCAGGTAAGTACCTTGTGTTACCACTCTTTTACCTCTATGTACAACATAATTACTATATATGTACCAGGAAAGTACACATACTGTAAAATAAAGTGCTACCGAGATCAATTGTGTGCCATTTTTAAGTTCTGCTTACTTATTTGTGGAAGAGTGAGTTTGCATTGATGATCGTTCTTTCATTTGAAGACGTGTCAATAGTCTTTTCCTTTCTCCTTTGTCATTAACCCATTTTTCCCCTCATAAACTTGGTATTTGTCTTTTTTCCCCAACTCTATTTTAGGGGCCAAGCATTGAAGGTGTGTAGGCACCTATTATATGCATTGGCGTTCTTATTACTTTTCTTCTTCTGTGTCCGCTATGGGAGTCTATGAAAAATCTGAACTTTGGCGAAAATTCGCGCCGCGTTAACCAATCAGGAGCTTGCTCTAGTAGTGACGTGATTACGACGTAGCGAGAGGAGGCAGAAATCTGAAACAATGGAGGACAAAATCATCGTCGCTGTACAATACATCTTCATACTTTTATACAAACAGGAATAAAAAGGATCTTGCTTGGAAGAAAGTGAATGAGGAGGTCGGACAGTGTGGTAAGTTCGGTCTTTACTCAATATATATATATACACATATTGAGACTACAAGCTAGCTAAAGCCGGCAAATTAAGCTTATTCGCTGTATTTTACAACTACTTTCCCGCTGACGAGTTGATATGTTTATTCAGAGGAAGTGTGCAGAAACGAGACGAGCCGCCTGGCAGAAGCCCCTCTCATTACGTGAATTCGCGTTTGTTGTGAAGGGAATTTCACGCGCGAATGAAGCGAGTAAACTCAAGCGTCCAACTACGGTATGGTGTGAACGCCCCATTAGGCCGTTGCTCCGGTTTTCAGGAAAATTGAACCAGATCATCTTCAGACCATTCTGACAAAAAGTTATGGAATTCAAGTCGATTAGTCAAACCGTTTTTCGAAAAACGTTTTCATGTAGTGCTTGCGAAAACAGACGTAAGGCTGTATCTACGCAACACTTTATCGTATTCAGACCAAACTTGGTACATGTCATCACAAGCATGACCTGAGATCACATGCTGCTTTCGGTGAGGCGCCAGCGCCACCTACTGGTCCGGAGATACAAAAATTTTTTATTTTTGCTTATAACTTATGAACGGTTTATCCAAAAATCATACAATTTATGTTTATTCAGGGCGACATTCTGAGTCGAATGATAACCAATTTTCCCATTTTGGCCATTTGGGCTGTCTGCCATTTTGAATTTTGAACGAAAATGCTGTATTTTATGAACACATTAGTGTATCATTATGAAACTCGGTATGGGTCTTTGGCACCATATGCCCTGACAGTACTCAAAAAGTTTCAGGGCAGCACCACCTTTTGGTCGAAAGTTATAATGAAATTTACAAAAATGCGAATAACTTTTGACTATATTAACCAATTGTAACTGGTCTCAATAGATTCCTTGAGTCATGACGAGAACATGACGAGTCTGCCATTTTGTTTTTCTTTAAAAACCTACTTTTTCGAACTTTTTCACCAAAATCGAATCGTATCATCTTCAGACCATGGCGACAAAAAGTCGATTCATCAAACAGTTTTCGTATACCGCACTAACAAAGTTGAGGCATGATGCAAAACCGACTCTTGAATCTGTATCTCTGTAATGCTTTGGCATATTGACACTAAACTTTGCATGAGTCAATATCACTTCACTCTGACCATACCACACCAATTTGGTCACAGCGCCACCTATTGGTCAACAGTGATAAACATTTCTGTGACTGTATTTGGGTTTTTTTTTAGCCAATTTGCCTAAAATTATATTAAAATGTCATTACATCTTGTTGCAGCTGGTCTGACGCTCCCAGCCATGTTGGCATGGCTTATTGTGCTCTTTTTGCTTGGCCTCAATAATTGCTGCTTGCAGCTATATTTTCTTAATTTTATTGTTTTTATGTTGAATTCAAAAGGATTTAACTTGCATTGCATTCCAAGGCATTTATCAGTTCATGCATTCTCTGGGAATCAAACTCATGACTTTGCCGTTGCTGCTAGTGCCATGCTTTACCGTTTGAGCTACAGAGATGATTTTGGGGTAAAATATGACCTGGACATGATCTGGATCTTTATCATCCATCCATTCATTCACCATGTGCAGGTAAACGTACTCGCTCTGGCCATCTGCACGCGTGAGGCCTATCAGTCCATGAAGGAGAGAAATGTGGAAGACGGGCACATCATCAACATCAACAGGTACTTGCAGTCCTGCTTCACTTCACTGTATGTTTGAGCCATAGGCTGTAAAAAAAAAGATGGACGATGCATCTAAACTTCATTCAGCTGTAGAAAAATGAAGCCAAAATATCCCAGAAACGGTTGTTGCTGATTACGTCATTCAGAGCCCGATCCTGAGGTGGAGCCACGGCATCAAGGTCCCGCCCATACTCCCGCAGACTAGTTTGCAAGCACAGCTGTCAATCATGACGTTACACCCCAGTTGTATAGCATCAAATAACTAACTAAAACCAAAAACGAACACCTGAACCTGCGTCTGTTTGATAAGAACTACCTAAAATGACAGAAAACATCTTTGCAAATAAATAATTTGAAGTGTAATTTGATTTTTTTTGGTTAATGACCTATACTGCAGCCAGCCACCAGGGGGTGATCAAAATGCTTTGGCTTCACTTTTCTGGACATGTTTCACTTTGTGCATGTCCTAATGTAGACACACACACACACACACACACCTGAGGCTGTTGTTCATCTTCTCTCGGCAGTATGGGAGGTCACAGGATGGTGCCCAGCGCTGACAAACACTTTTACTGTGCCACTAAATACGCTGTGACCGCCATGACAGAAGGACTGAGACAGGAGCTACGGGAGGCCAAAACACACATCCGAGCCACAGTGAGCCCATACACACACACACACACACACACACACATGCGTACGTATACACACACGTTTGTTTTTGTGAATTGTGGGGACATTCCATAGGCGTAATGGTTTTTATAGACCTTATTTACCAGAGAAACAAGCGCGCCGCCATCTTTAGAATATTGTCTTTGAACTTCCGTTTTTGCGGTAGCCCTGTATATTTCTATGGCATCGCTGGTGAAGTGGATTTACCTGTTGTAGAGTTAATGAAAGTTATCATGAGCATTGTTATGTTTAAAGCAGATGTCTTAAATGTCAGTAGACCGTGAAGTTTTTAAAACGAGCAGTTCATTCATAAATACGTAAGATCGCTGTGGAAATACAAACCGGAAGTCAAAAGACAACTAGCGCAGCGCTGAAAAGGGACGGAGCTACATAAGGTCTATACTGTACAAACCGTATTTTCTATCGCCCTACACCAGCCCTACCCCTAAACCTACTCATCACAGGAAACTGTGCGTTTTTACTTTCTCAAAAAAACTCATTCTGTATGATTTAGAAGCCTTTTGAAAAATGGAGACATGCATGGGGGAATGTCCTCATAAGTCACCCTCTGCTTGTAATATCTATGTCATACCCATGACATTATACAAATTTGTGTCCTGATATGTCAAAAAAACACGCACGCACACACAATATCACACATACACACATGCTGGTATGCATAACCTAGATCATGGACTCTAATAATGAACTAAAACGCTAATAATGAATGAAATGCTAGAAATGAAAAATTCGAGTCGAGTCACAGTAATATTTATTAACCTATCACTTTTCCTTTTCCCCAGTCTATCTCACCTGGAATAGTGGAAACTGAATTTGCCTTCCGGCATCACAACAGTGATCCAGAGAGAGCTGCGGCTGTATATGAAAGTATAAAGGTAAAGAGACGGCGTGTGTGTGTGTGGCGTGTGTCTTCATACGTGTCCAGCTGTGTAACCGCATCATGTTTGTCTTCTACAGTGTCTGAAAGCAGAAGACATCGCCAGTGCCGTCACATACGTCCTGAGCGCGCCTGCTCATGTTCAGGTGAGTCCACGATAAATATATACACTATACCAACACAAAGTTTGGAATAATTAAGTCTCTCCTGCTCACCAAGACTGCATTTATTTCATCTAAAATACAGTAACAATGTGAAATATCATTACAATGTTTTCTATGTGAATATAGAATCATTTTAAATGCCTTTATTATTAATTTCTTTGATAGCAGATGCAAATAAAAATTGTATTATTATTATTTTACTGCATAAATCGTACGTGGTTCATTTATGTATGACAGTATGTATGCCACATTAAGATGATTAATTTCTCTGTGTAATTAACTGTGTAATTCAGATGGATAGAAGTTTTATATGCAATTCAAATACATAAATCCTATTTTTTGATCCTGTATGATCATTGAGTGGGATCATCAAGACTGTTGTGCTGATCTTTAGACAGACGAATCAAATCAGAGCACTATCACACTCATCACGTGCTGATCGATATTCTCTCAGCCATCTGCAAAAGCATTACATTTGTCAAATTGAATAAACGCTTTACTCTCTATTCCTCTCTCTCTCAGATCGGCGACGTGCAGATGCGGCCGGTAGAGCAAGTGTCGTAGAAGCGGATCGGGAACGAGAAGTCATGCAGTGGGAGAGCAGAGTCAACACAAGCGGTGACTGGCGACACCTGCTGGACAAAACATGTATAACACCTCGTTTTAAAGAACTGATTGATGGGAACTGGTTTGGGTTTGCAGATAGGATCAGATCTGGGAACGCGGCGATCTGACGCGACGCTCGGGCGGTTAGGAGCGAGTCGGAGAGCGCCATTACCTCCGTTTAAATTTACAGATGTACACGGTCTGCTGCTGTCTCACATATAAGGGGAAACTTTCAGCCTTCTATAAAACACAACACGGGAAACTGGAACAAAAGAACGAAGATGTGTTTTTGTTTGAAACGGTCGCTTATACAGCGACGCTATGCCATGAATTGCACATCATTTTGGTCCTTTTTTTTTATTTTTTAGGTCATATTGCATATCTGTTTTGAGAATGTGACGATATGAAACACTATCGCTCGGTGCCGGTTGAGGTGATGTTAATTACTGTATTAATTTAAAGTATTCTAACTTGAATTGTATGTAGATGTGGTTCTCATACCGTATTTACCGTGGTTTGGATCCCGCTACTGTAACGTGCGTTCCTTTTGAAGGCGAGGCTCGAGTCTTCACTGGCTGTACTTTTATGAAATGAAATCAAGTGCATGATTTTCATAAGGGAGAACCCTGTTTGACTGAAGTCACACTCCAAATCAGGAACCTGATAAATGTTGGTTTTTACATTGAACTTTAAATGAATGAAAGGTCTGACACTGGCTTCTTTCATAGGGAAAACGAGTATGGAAACTAGTAAGTACTTGAAATGAAATAATACTTGATATAATCTATTCTTACTGATGATTATTATTATTATTGGTTATGGATAAATTCCTTTCCTTTTTACTGTATGTCACCTCTACATCTCAAAACAATCCAAAACTTGATCTTTTCTGTTAAACATGTTGCTTATATTTGGGAAACTATAACCTTCATTTAACTATTCGAAGCTTAAATTAAATATGAAATAAATAAAATGCAATATTTGAATTTCACGAAACCTGTCCAGTTTACATTATTTTTTGACAATTTCAATTTCACCCCCAGTTCTCATTACCATATAAATCATGGTATTAAGTTTCCTTTTAACGTAATACGGTAAAACAACCACTTAATGCGCTCAATTGCAATTAAAATAATGTCAAAAGGAAAAATCTGTATGCTCCAAAAAGAGGCTTAATTTTTTATTTTCTTTTGGTTTTAGGGAGAAATGTAACCTGGACATGTTTCCGTGATATTCGCCCACTAAAATCTTAGAAATTTACAGCAGGGTGGGAACAAAGAACAAAGTCTTAATCTGAAGGTATTCTGAAATGTCTCTCTGTTATGATGTATAAATCCACATGAACTCTTGCCAATGTTAACGTATTTGGTTTGTCTATTTTTAGCATGAATTAATTATGAATTTGCATGAATGTCAGCTTTTAACACTTATAAAAACTGAAGATGTACAAAATAAGGAAGGGCCAGTCGTTGAACACATTGAGGGTGAAGTTCACTGCATGGACCCTGAGGGAGTGTTTTATCATCAATCATCACGCCCATAAAGGTTACAAAACACCTGCTACTGAGAATAAAAACATAATGGGCACAACAAATGACTTCTTACATTCTTTTTCTTGCCTTTGTCTCTAAAACAGAAGAGGTTCAAGATTTCTATCAACATGAAATTCCATTACACTGTTTTTTAATGCACATACAGTAAATCGTAAAAGTCCTTGTTTTTCCCAGAGTGATCTTGGAAATTTCAGGAATCTGACAAACTGTAAATATGAACTGTTTCCCCTCCAGACAAACTGTAGATATTAACCCTTTTCCCGCCAGACAAATGATAGATATTAACTCCTGCCAGACAAACTGTAGATATTAACCCTTTTCCCACCAGACAAATTATAGATATTAACTCCTGCCAGACAAACTGTAGATATTAACTCTTTCCCTGCCAGATAAATTATAGATATTAACTCTTTCCCTGCCAGACAAACTGTAGATATAAACACTCTTCCCACCAGACAAATTATAGATATTAACTCCTACCAGACAAACTGTAGATATTAACTCTTTCCCTGCCAGACAAACTGTAGATATTAACTCCTGCCAGACAAACTGTAGATATTAACTCTTCCCGCCAGACAAATTATAGATATTAACTCCTGCCAGACAAACTGTAGATATTAACTCCTACCAGACAAACTGTAGATATTAACTCTTTCCCTGCCAGACAAATTATAGATATTACTCCTACCAGACAAACTGTAGATATTAACTCTTTCCCTGCCAGACAAACTGTAGATATTAACTCCTGCCAGACAAACTGTAGATATTAACTCTTCCCGCCAGACAAATTATAGATATTAACTCCTGCCAGACAAACTGTAGATATTAACTCTTCCCACCAGACAAACTATAGATATTACTCCTACCAGACAAACTGTAGATATTAACTCTTTCCCTGCCAGACAAACTGTAGATATTAACTCCTGCCAGACAAACTGTAGATATTAACTCTTCCCACCAGACAAACTATAGATATTACTCCTACCAGACAAACTGTAGATATTAACTCTTTCCCTGCCAGACAAACTGTAGATATTACTCCTACCAGACAAACTGTAGATATTAACTCTTTCCCTGCCAGACAAACTGTAGATATTAACTCCTGCCAGACAAACTGTAGATATTAACTCTTCCCGCCAGACAAATTATAGATATTAACTCCTGCCAGACAAACTGTAGATATTAACTCCTACCAGACAAACTGTAGATATAAACTCTTTCCCTGCCAGATAAATTATAGATATTAACTCTTCCTGCCAGACAAATTATAGATATTAACTCCTGCCAGACAAACTATAGATATTAACTCTTTCCGCCAGACAAATGATAGATATTACTCCTGTCAGACAAACTGTAGATATTAACTTTCCCCACCAGACAAAATTTTATTTTTGTCAAATACTTTGGGTCAGATTCAGAACGATGATCAAAACATACATTTCAACAATATACTGTTTAATGTGCATTAGCAATGCTTCTATCACTTGTTTCTGCTTCTTTCAGAAGATGTGCAATAGATTGCAATGGATTACCAGAAAATTCCGTCAATGGCGGGAAAAGAGTAAAAGTCTTAAACCCAAAATAGGTTGTTTCTGTCATAGTTGATATGAATATACTTGTTGAAACTAACATTTGTGCCAATATTTCAGACAGATCTTCACTGATGCAGTAAATAATCCTCAGGCACGTTCACTGGATTTGATCAATCTGGTTGTAGTCCACTGATCCAGTGGCAGGTTCGATAGCAGTTTATAAATTAGTCTGGATTGGTGGTTTATCAGAGCTGATGATGGTGATGTTGGGAATCACCTCCATAATGGCTCCTTTCTGCTGGTAATACGGGATCTCCGAGTCATCCTCCAGAGAAAATGGTGTGATGGACTTTTTTAATTTCTGAAACAAAAGAAGCACAAATCTGTATCTTTACCAATCTAGTGCTGATGGGCATATACATGAAAGAAACAGAAAAATTTTATATAATTTAATTTCAAATACTTTCCCACATTATACCGGGAAAAAGAATGAGCTCTAGGATTTACTTTAAAACAACTTTAACTTATTAATTGCTAGTATAATAATACAATTACAAAGAAATGGCAAATAACACATTGAATTAAACTTAACATTTTGATGTAGAAAGACTGAAACAGTATTTTCTTGTAAAATGTAGTCCTGTAGTCTGACTTCAAAAAAAAAAAAAAAAAAGTTTTACTGTATAGGCCCAAATATTCTTAAACTATTAACTTCAATTTTGTGTACAGTAAGGTTTTTTCTTGCATTATTGATCAAAAGTGACAGTAAAATAATTTATAATGTTACAAAAGATTTCTGTTTCAAATAAATGCTGTTCTTTTAAATCTTTCTATTCATCAAAGAATCCTGAAAAACTGTATCACGGTTTCCACACAAATATGAAGCAGCACAACTGCAGAACTGTAGAGACTTCTAAAAACAATAAAAAGTCTTGCCGACCCCAAACTTTTTAATGGTGGTGTAAATAAATGTTTCCAACCAAAAACCCATGATATTTTCCTTTCAAAGCATAAGCGGAGAGGCCGTTCAGTACCTGAACGAAGGATCCAGGCAGAACCCAGAGTGTGTGCACAGCTGCTAGAGGAATCCAGATGATGGATGCCAAAGCGATGAGCCAACCAACGGCCTGAGCCCACGGTGGATAGACATAATCCTCGTAACGAGCTGGTTTAAACTGAATCACTGAGAACACCAGGATAACCTGGAGACACGAAAACACCTTTCAATTCCAACACCAGTCCATTATGGGATTTAAAACCTACCATTGTGTCAGTAACGGTGTATCGCACTCACAGTTATTAAAACAGGACAAATGACCCACCAGCAGATCCTGAAGAAAATGTTGGGTCTTTTTCCTGTCATCTCTATTAAATTACTGGACAGACGGTTTACACCTATTAAAACAGAGCTCAGGTTAACCAAGAAATTGGTCTTTTACTATTTTGTTTCATGCTTGTTTTATTTACAAGATTTTTATTTGTGGAAAAAGAAATCAAAACTCAAATCGCTCAGATGTTTCTCTCTCACCATAGATCCAACAAACACCAACCACCTCAAAAAATGCCAGGAACATGATGGACACGATAGCAGTGTAATGATCCATCAGCTGGAACACATAGATCCCCACCTGAATCAAAAGATAAGCATTATCAGATTCATTAACTTTATCAGACATACTGTACATCTGAACTTTTTCATAATACAGCCATAATTGCATCTGTACTCTTTTTCTATTAATATAAATGAAAGAGAATCATAATTAATAAAGCTCTTTTAAAACATAATTGTGGTTAAAAATGCATGAAAAATAAGCAGTGCAAACATACAGTAGTGGCCAAAAGTGATGTCCGGCCTAGAAAAACAGACATCTTCACCCTTTATTTAAATATTATCAAAGATTTTGTAAGCATGTTGCGTAGTGTCAATTTGTTTTATTTGTGATAACGCAAAAAAACAATATATGAACATGCAAAAACAAGAGAGAACAAACTAAATATTAATAACTGATTATGTTGTGTGTTAGTGTATGCTTTTTCCTGTCAGCTTTTTGTTCTTCTATGCATTTTGCCAAATCATTTTGTCAGATAAATACCTTCACAAAGTTTTTTTTTCTTCCCTCATATTTAAAATATTTAAACAAATATTTATAGAGTCATTAAATTAAACAAATATATCACTTTTGGCTACTGAAGTAAATGTAAACACTTAATATCATTGCATTAGAAAACTAAATCTCAATGCAAGTGTCATTTATTTTAAAGAAATATAACAATTAAGCACAATGACATAATTAAGAAAAATGAACTTTAGGGAAGAGAAAATATCCTGCAGCATTTGACTAGTATTTTGTATGTAATGCAATGACATTGACCCAGCTAAAAGGAAACGTTCTCAAGACTTTGGCTAACGTTCTGACAAGGTTCTCTCAAAGTAATAAAGAAATGTTCTTGCAGTAACCGTAACAGAATGTTTGTTCACAGTTATCTGGGCTTTAATAATGTTCTCAAAACTAGCACAAAAACACTATTATACATCGTTCATGGAGTGCTTTTTCTGAAATGTTTTAAATTGGATGTTGCTCTAAGGTTTTTAAATGTTACTTCTTGTTTCAGAACATTCAGAGAACATTCAAAAGTAACGTTCCCATAATGTTTGAAGAATTATAAAATGGAACGCTTCCTTAACGTTCGCATAACCAAGAAAAAATGTTTTTAGAACATTTAACAAACTGAATGTTCTGAAAACATTCTAAAAAAATGTTTTCAAAACTTAATGGAAACATTAGCAAAACATTCTTAGAACATATTTTTGCTAGCTGGGCAGACAGTTCACTTAATGGCCACCATTGTCGGTTTCTGAATTCTATATCCTTTTTAATGTTAGAATAAAAGCTAAAAATAAAATAAAAATGATCATGTAACCTGCATGACATTAGGGATGCCCAGAAGGAACGCCGCACAGCAGACCACAAGCACAAGAAACTCCTTGCGTTTGAGGTGCTTCAGTATGGGTTTACTGTAACTGTCCAACAGACTGGTCACCATCACCTCCACCATGGCAAACTACAGAACAACAACAGAAGGTAAAGTTTAACAGTGTGTTAGCTGCGATTTCTGTGAAATGATTCAAACAGCATCACTCCAGCAAACATTTGTGCATGTGTTGCTTAATGTTTTATCGTGACAGTGAATGAACAGCTCGCATTTTATGAATCATACATCACAGGCTTAACAGTTTTAGCTTTAATCTGTCTTCAGTCATGATATAATCCTTGAAATAAGTTCTTGAAATGTTTTGTGAGATTCACCCCAAATTATTTCATAAGCAATGTTTAAGTAAAGAAAATGAAAGCAGATAATGTGAACTCATCTCTTGTTATGTATTTACACCTTGACTTTACTTTTTTACAATAATAATTCATTATAGGAACATGTATTAGCCTAATATAACACAGGACTGCACAGTGTTGTGTTGGCCACATTAACTAAGCATGGGTTGATTCAAATGAAGGGCGAACGTTGTCATTATACCTGACTGTCGAGTCCGAGGCAGAGTAACATGAAAAAGAAGAAAAAGGCCCATAGAGGAGCAACGGGCATTGTCACAAAGGCTTGTGGGTAAACCACAAACACCAGACCTGGACCTGCATGTAGAATAATCATGAGACACACCATGCAAACATTATGAAAAACAACAAAGTAAAGTGATCAACACTGAAATAACCCACCGTCCACTGCAATTTCACTGACTGGCACATTCTGAAGGTGCGACATGTAGCCAAATGCAGAAAAAATGACAAATCCAACGAAAATACTAGTCATTGAATTTGTGATTGAAATGGCCAGAGTGTCTCTACAGTGATGGGAATAAAAAATGATGAATATGTTAGTGAAAATCTTCATAAGTATTTTTTTTCTCTCTGCACATTGAGCTCTGATGGCAGATCACCAAATAGGTTGTTTGCAATCACGTGGTTCTGGTGACGCACGAAATTAACGTGGAGGGCAAGCAGTGAAAATTAATCATATATCATATATTTAGAATCTCATCAAAAAAGTTGATTTATTTCACTAATTCCATTCAAAAAGTGAAACTTGTATATTATATTCATTCATTACACACAGACTGATATGTTTATTTCTTTTAATTTTGATGATTATAACTGACAACTAAGGAAAATCCCAAATTCAGTATCTCAGAAAATTAGAATATTGTGAAAAGTTTCAACATTGAAGACACCTGGTGCCACACTCTAATCAGCTAATTAACTCAAAAACGCCTGCAAAGGCTTTTAAATGGTCTCTCAGTCTAGTTCTGTAGGCTACACAATCATGGGGAAGACTGCTGACTTGACAGTTGTCCAAAAGACGACCATTGACACCTTGCACAAGGAGGGCAAGACACAAAAGGTCATTGCAAAAGAGGCTGGCTGTTCACAGAGCTCTGTGTCCAAGCACATTAATAGAAAGGCGAAGGGAAGGAAAAGATGTGGTAGAAAAAAAGTGTACAAGCAATAGGGATAGGCGCACCCAGGAGAGGATTGTGAAACAAAACCCATTCAAAAATGTGGGGGAGATTCACAAAGAGTGGACTGCAGCTGGAGTCAGTGCTTCAAGAACCACTACGCACAGACATATGCAAGACATGGGCTTCAGCTGTCGCATTCCTTGTGTCAAACCACTCTTGAACAACAGACAGCATCAGAAGCGTCTCGCCTGAGCTAAAGACAAAAAGGACTGGACTGCTGCTGAGTGGCCCAAAGTTATGTTCTCTGATGAAAGTAAATTTTGCATTTCCTTTGGAAATCAGGGTCCCAGAGTCTGGAGGGAGAGAAGAGAGGCACACAATCCACGTAGCTTGAGGTCCAGTGTAAAGTTTCCACAGTCATGTTGATGGTTTGGGGTGCCATGTCATCTGCTGGTGTTGGTCCACTGTGTTTTCTGAGGTCCAAGGTCAATGCAGCCGTATACCAGGAAGTTTTAGAGCACTTCATGCTTCCTGCTGCTGACCAACTTTATGGAGATGCAGATTTCATTTTCCTACAGGACTTGGCATCTGCACACAGTGCCAAAGCTACCAGTACCTGGTTTAAGGACCGTGGTATCCCTGTTCTTAATTGGCCAGCAAACCCACCTGACCTTAGGAGGAAGTACATCAGAAGAGCTGAAGGCCACTATCAGAGCAACCTGGGCTCTTATAACACCTGAGCAGTGCCACAGACTGCTGCAGTAATTCAGGCAAAAGGAGCCCCAACTAAGTATTGAGTGCTGTACATGCTCATACTTTTCATGTTCATACTTTTCAGTTGGCCAAGATTTCTAAAAATCCTTTCTTTGTATTGGTCTTAAGTCATATTCTAATTTTCTGAGATACTGAATTTGGGATTTTCCTTAGTTGTCAGTTATAATCATCAAAATTAAAAGAAATAAACATTTGAAATATATCAGTCTGTGTGTAATGAATGAATATAATATACAAGTTTCACTTTTTGAATGGAATTAGTGAAATAGATCAACTAATTATATGTCCAGCACCTGTAAACAGACAATCACAACATATTTTGGACGTGAACCTTGTGTTATGAAGAGGGGCGATTTTTCTACTGAATTGAAAGACTTGACTGCCATCGAGGAGGTAGATATAGAGAATGTGAAGCTGTCGTCACGCCGTGTTCAGGGTGGGTTTGTTTATACCGCTGAAGCAGCAGCGCGTGACACTGTTGTGAATAAAATATCTTCTCTTCCCTGCAAACGATACCATGAAAAATGCGATTATTTAACCAAGTCAAAAACAATAAAGGGAAGCAGGTATCCATATTCAATTCAGTATCGGCAGACGCAAAACGCTATAAAAGGTGACAACTTTTAAAGTTAAAGTCGGCATGAAATCAAAATTGACAAATCTTATTTTTTTATGGAATACTGTAGTATTATCAATAATTTATTCGTGCACTTTATTATTATTTTTTTAAATTCAGGTGCCCTCGTAATCTTTAAACATTAACCTGCCCTCCCACTCAAAACAAGCTACTTGGAACCGCCAGGAGATCCAGTGACATAAGGGGAAAATGCTGTTGCCGGGGCTGATGCCAGTTATTGGAGTGTACAGTACCCTCAAACATTGAAAGGAACCCGATGGAGGACACGCGAACCGTGCATTCACACCACCACCGGCAAGAGCGTCAAGCTTCGCCTTGGCTGCACTGCCAACAACGCTGTACTGTGCGTTCAAACCACCGCCGGAGGGAGGGTCAAAGTAAATGACAAGTTGTGGCAACCAATCGGAATCCTCTCAAGCGAGGACCTCTACATTCCGATTGGTTGCTGCTAAACCGCGTCATAGCTCATTACCATAAAGTTGACCTGACTTCAACTCTCCTCGACGCTCCAGTTAGTCACTCAGGCTGGAGCAGAGCAAGCGACCATAGCGTTTTTTGAGATTCATTCCTATGAAAATTGAACGTCACGCAATGCGCGAACGTGATGCTCAGCTTCCATAGGAATGAACCGAAAACACTCACTCCGTGCCAACGAACACGCACAGTCAGTCAGTAAGTCTCACGCGCTCTCTCTCTCTCTGTTAAGTGCCGTTGACTGTCCTCGTCTTTGTCATTCTCAATAAATAAAATTCTTACAGTAACGTGAGGGTGCTCGCAGTGAGTCCGGTGGAGATAAATCCCCCACAACTGACTGCAAACGGGCATTCAGATCTACCTCCATTTTGTTAGCAACGCTCAACTTCCAACGATTCAATCAGTTCCCGGAGGACGAAATCAAGTCCCGCCCTCTCATTTCAGATGCCGTTTCACTCGGATAGACGTCACAGTAGGGAAGAAAAGAGAATCGCAACTTCCGCTTCATGCCGACTTTAAAACACAATATAAGTTACGTAAACGATAAAAGCTTATTTAGGTTCCTCGGTTTGATAGATCTGAGCAACCATAAACGACGCAAAACCTGAATTTTGAGTTTGGGATAGGATTCTATATAGAAAAATCACTACTTGCCCTCCAGCCGCATTTCGCGTGCAGTAATGACTTCATGTGTAAACAACCTATACATGGCAGTATAAATTCATTAGAGCAATAAATTCATTATCACAGTGATCTTTGCTCTAGAGAGATATACACAAATACAACTATTTGCTATGTTTTATATAACTTCTCGTGCAGGAAAGTAGATCAGAGATGGTATTGTATGCAACAAGATTATTTTTAAGTTACAATATTTAAAGTATAGATGATAATTAATCTTACTTGAGGACGTTGTTGTTGTAGTTGTTGTAGCTGGCCATCGCCATCAGAGAGCCGAAGCCGATCCCAATGGAGTTAAAGATTTGAGCTGCTGCATTAATCCATACCTAAACACACACATACCACAATGTTAATATGAAACACATTAAAACAAACATCATGTATAACTGAATGGCAATAAACACAGCAGCATTTTATCAAGAACTGCACACACAAACTCCTGAAACTACAGCAGCTTTCATTTCTTAATCACTTCTTTACCATCATTACTTTTTCATTAGGGCTGCCAAACTTAACACATTAAAGAACTATTTAAATTTTTTGTTGTTGTTGTTGTTAAATAAAATTAAAGAAAGTTAAATAATGAGTCAATACATCATCAATGTACACCTTCTTCCAGTGTTCTTCTAATTAATGTACACCTTGTTTTTGTCTGATATGGTAAGCCTATATACCTGTAACCTGACTAATGGTTTTTGGGGAAAGTTGCATGCATACATCACTCGCCAGTATGGAAGCTTGTTTCCGCCACGGATTAAAAAATAATTGCGACTTTTTATTTCACAATTCAATTTGCTATTTGAGCAATTGGAAACACAAAAAATATAATTAATGTATTTTCTC
The DNA here is from genome assembly GCA_037101425.1 of Elopichthys bambusa. Classification (NCBI taxonomy): domain Eukaryota; kingdom Metazoa; phylum Chordata; class Actinopteri; order Cypriniformes; family Xenocyprididae; genus Elopichthys; species Elopichthys bambusa. The sequence continues at coordinate 41,521,254 of CM074434.1, read as the reverse complement.
ATTAACCGCTATAGAATTTTACCCAACTATGACGACTTACGCTTCTGAGAAACCCAGAAATGTGAAAAGGGTCTATCGAGAATATCTCGCAATTCTGACTTTTTTCTCAGAATTGCGAGATATAAACTCGCAATTGCGAATTGTAAGCGCATTGAATTGTGAGGAAAAAATACTTTTTCTCTGAATTGAAAGTTTATATCTCACAATTACTGACTTTATAATTTACAAATGAGTTTATATCACGCAATTCTGAGAAAGAAAGTCAAAATTAAGATATGTAAGCTCGCAATTGCGAGAAAAAAGGCGGGAAAAAAGGTTGTGCATGACTCTTCATATCTTTTTTTTCTATAGACCTTATGTAGCCCTGTCCCTTTTCAGCGCTGCGCTCGTTGTCTTTTGAAATCCGGTTTGTATTTCCACAGCGATCTTACGTAGGCTAAATGAATGAACTGCCCGTTTTAAAATCTTCTGGGTCTACTGACATTTGTTAAGACATCTGTTTTAAACATTACAATGCTCACGATAACTTTAATTAACTCTACAACAAGTAAATCCATTTCACCAGCTAATTATTCTTCAACAGCGATGCCATAGAAATATACAGAGCTACCGAAAAAATGGAAGTTCAAAGACAATATTATAAAGATGGCGGCACGCTTGTTTCTCTGGCACATAAGGTCTATAAATGTAATCTATTCCTTGTGATGGCTTAGCCGGACTGAGTAGCAAGAGAGCTGCTGCATGACAGATGTAATAGGGGAAACTGCGAAAACACAAGTAAAACACAAGTAAAGCAAACGATTAAACTAAAGGTTGGACTCTATACTGTTCCTGTTACAACTTACCAAAGATCCAGTAATTCAAGGATATTGACATGCAGCTAGGAATCGTATTTCCTACATTTACAGGTGCTGGTCATATAATTAGAATATCATCAAACAGTTGATTTATTTCACTAATTCCATTCAAAAAATGAAACTTGTATATTATATTCATTCATTACACACAGACTGATATATTTCAAATGTTTATTTCTTTTAATTTTGATGATTACAACTGTGTACAAGCAATAGGGATAACCGCACCCTGGGGAGGATTGTGAAACAAAACCCATTCAAAAATGTGGGGGAAATTCACAAAGAGTGGACTGCAGCTGGAGTCAGTGCTTCAAGAACCACTACGCACAGACGTATGCAAGACATGGGTTTCAGCTGTCGTATTCCTTGTGTCAAACCACTCTGACAGCGTCAGAAGCGTCTCGCCTGAGCTAAAGGCAAAAAGGACTGGACTGCTGCTGAGTGGTCCAAAGTTATGTTTTCTGATGAAAGTAAATTTTGCATTTCCTTTGGAAATCAGGGTCCCAGAGTCTGGAGGAAGAGAGGAGAGGCACACAATCCACATTGAGGATTGATGCGATATGCCAGACCCAACAATGCAGAAGAGCTGAAGGCCACTATCAGAGCAACCTGGGCTCTTATAACACCTGAGCAGTGCCACAGACTGATCGACTCCATGCCACGTCGCATTGCTGCAGTAATTCAGGCAAAAGGAGCCCCAACTAAGTATTGAGTGCTGTACATGCTCATACTTTTCATGTTCATACTTTTCAGTTGGCCAAGATTTCTAAAAATCCTTTCTTTGTATTGGTCTTAAGTCATATTCTAATTTTCTGAGATACTGAATTTGGGATTTTCCTTAGTTGTCAGTTATAATCATCAAAATTAAAAGAAATAAACATTTGAAATATATCAGTCTGTGTGTAATGAATGAATATAATATACAAGTTTCACTTTTTGAATGGAATTAGTAAAATAAATCAACTAATTATATGTCCAGCACCTGTATATGTGCCTGATTTCGGCGCAAATTTGGCTTTGAACACTTTATATAAACACAATAGGTCTCAGTAGGTCTAAATCCGGGTAATCACTTATATTAATGTTATGTATATCATCCAGTCCTAAAACTTGTATAGTTTTTGTCAGTGTTTATTTAAAAACACCCATATGCAGAACTTAAGATGGTAAATATTTAATTGATGAGCTGTCAATACAATATATAACAATCCAATAAATAGGGTATGATTTTACAGCGAAATTCAACATACTGACAAAACGATAACTGCAAATCCATGTTTCTCTTTTCTGTAGCTTTCGGCAGTCTGTAAAAATATACCTCAGATTTCTTGTTAAATCTGTTTGTACAGTCAATAGCAAAGCTTTTTCCCGTTTTGAATGTGTTTTGTGTGTTTTTCGCGGCATTCACGCTGAAAACCGATGCTACTTGACACTCAGTGGGCGTAACCGCAGTCACAACGGCCGACGGTGACGTCACGTGCATACCCTCTATTCAAAACCGTTAAAAAGAAAAAAACATATTTAACGGCTCTGCATCTATTGAAAAGTTGCTCTGGCTATTGACGCATGTCTGGTGTGTGAGCGGCAGAGGTTACTTGTCACAACAAGCGAGAAAGATTGTTTATTACCCACCTCCACATTAAGGAGCTTGTCCCACTCGGGTATGATGAAGAATCGGATGCCATCTATGGCTCCCGGCAGCTGCACATTATTGATCAGCAGAGCCAGAAGAATCACGTATGGAAACAGAGCGGTGAAGTACACGACCTGTGACGCACAGACAAAGATGAACTTACAGTACTTGTATATGGAAAATCTGAAAGAAATTAAAGGGTTAGTTCACCCAAAAATGAAAATAATGTCATTTATTACTCACCCTCATGCCGTTCCACACCCGGAACGCAAATGAAGATATTTTTGTTGAAATCCGTTGGCGCAGTGAGGCCTGCATAGACAGCAATGACATTTCCTCTCTCAAGATCCATTAATGTACCAAAAACATATTTAAATCAGTTCATGTGAGTACAGTGGTTCAATATTAATATCATAAAGCGACGAGAACATTTTTGGTGCGCCAAAAAACAAAACAAAATAAAGACTTAGTGATGGCCGATTTCAAAACACTGCTTCATGAAGCTTCGGAGCGTTATGAATCTTTTGTGTCGAATCAGCGGTTCGGAGCGCCGAAGTCACGTGATTTCAGCAGTTTGGCGGTTTGACACGCGATCCGAATCATGATTCGACACAAAAGATTCATAAATTCAAGAAGCAGTGTTTTGATATCGGCCATCACTATATAAGTCGTTATTTTGTTTTTTTGGCGCACCAAAAATATTCTCGTCGCTTTATAATATTAATATTGAACCACTGTATTCACATGAACTGATTTAAATATGTTTTTAGTACATTAATGGATCTTAAATGTCATTGCTGTCTATGCAGGCCTCACTGAGCCAACGGATTTGATAAAAAAATATCTTAATTTGCGTTCCGAAGATGAATGAAGGTCTTACGGGTGTGGAACGGCATAATAGATGACATTATTTTCATTTTTGAGCAAACTAACCCTTTAAAAGGATGATAATTAAGGATAGGGTAGGACAGTGATGAAGGTGAGTTTAATTGTCATTAAAATAATGAAATGTAAAATTAGTAATGCAGTACATAACAAAGATTGATGTATTTTCAATCTGTTCATGTCTTGCTGAACTTGCAGTAATACACATGGTATTAGCATGGTTGTTGTTGTTGTTTGAAAAGCTTTGAAATAACACGAATGAATCTCATAAAAACTAAAAATTAAATATTATAAAAATTAAAAAGAAAAATTATGCTTTTGCATAAATGTTTGTTGTGTGTTAAACTTGGATATGTGAACTCTCCGCTTTCAGTTCAACACTTACTTCAGCAAAAAAAAAAAAAAGGTTTTTGTCTAAAGTCATTGGTTAATAAAGTTAGATTAAATACATAAAGTATATTTGTGTTATTTAACATAGTTATTGCAGGTTTGCATAATATTCTAAGTTTGCATTTCACTTTTTTCATTCATTTTGAGGAATTCTTATCTTTTTTTGCGCAAATGAGATGAGTAAATGCACGTTCACATTTAGTCTAGAACTACAATAACATTATGTTCACACACAGCGCACACAACACCTCTGCACTTACTCCCGATTCTTCTCAACATGAGTACAAGAGAGGTGTCAGTCAATAGAAGAGAAAACAAAGTAATGGGTTAATTTGGTGGAAAAGTAACTCAGATATTTTGTTGTAAATTTAAAAGTAATCCATTACTAGTTACTTGAAAAAGTAATCTGATTACAATCTGAACTTGCGTTACTTGTAATGTGTTACAATGCACCGCATTCAGACTCTGTACAGCATGACGATGACTGTTGTGTTGTTCTCCATCTGTTTATTTCTTACCTTCCCAGTGGATTTGACCCCTTTAAAGATGCAGAGGTAGACGAGTATCCAGGCCAGCAACAGCAGGAGGAAGAGCTCCCATCTCAAGGTGCCCGTCTCCTCCACTCCACTGGTCCTCTCCAGCACCTTAAAACTAACAGAGCCCCACACTCACACTGCAGTCAACACCATAACACTTCACTGTGACAAACCATGCTAGGCTGTAACCATGTCTTGAACATTTGGGGGGAACGTTTTTTTAGTTCTACTAAATGTGTGCATATTTTAAAATCTGCACACCTTCACTCTTAGTCTTAATCATATGCTTAATGTGCTCTACATTCAGTTATGAATTACACGAATCAAAGCCTGTATTTACAGTTCAAAACTGTGAAACTGGACAAAATGTCCCTGATGAAAAAGAAGCACACTTCTGTATACTTTTAAAAAGACTACTTAGTATGGAAATAATATACTTTTAAAGAATATGCTTAAGTGCAAACTGAATGTAATGTTTTTTGACACTTATTTTAATGTATTATAGTTTTAATTTAATATTAAATGCAAAAAGTTTTGACCCACTTAAGCAGTTTTTAAGTACATCTTTATATGTAATTTCATTAATATTTCTATTGTTTTTGAAATATGGTTAAACTGTAGAATGTACTGACAAGCATTTATGGCAAACTAAAATATACTTTGTCATTTCTATGACATGTTTTTAAATAAATATTTAGATATATCTTATATATTTTATATATATTAATGTTGATATATGTTGATGTTAAAATTTAGCTTTTAAATTTGTTTAAATATAAATTTTAAATGTAATTTCGAATAACACACTACAGTTAAAAGTATTTCTCACGTGCTTTAGTATGCTAGTGAACACAAGTATGCACAACAAAAGATTATTAAAACAAAATGTTTTAAAATATATACTTATTACAAAGTGCACTTCTTAAAAAAAGGGTGTTAAGAAAGTGACTCTCTTCAAGTACACTTAAGTCGTGGCCATTTATTTCATTAATATATTATCTGCAACTGCAAGTATAGTTTTTTTTTTTTTTTTTAATTATAAGATTTGAAGTACACTACAAGTGCACATTCATTACAGTTTAGCACACTCTTTCACAAGGGGTTAAGGTAGTTTGCATCACTTGATATTATTGTTGGTCGTTTAACATTTCTATAGTAAAACATTTGTTAAAATGAAATGTTTAGCTACTTCCAGTAGGCTATATCATCTTACCTCGCACTCTTTCACCTTTAAAACTCAAGTATAGAATTTATGCACGGCTTCTGTGAACAGTAAAGCCCCGCCTTCTTTAATTTGATTGGTCGCCTCAATCGTTTTGACATTGATGAGCGTAGTTAGACCGCTGAGGCAGACCAGTCTAAAAATATAACTTTTAAAACTGTTTATCATCCTAATGACAAACAACGGTGCATAAAGGAGAAGCATCAAACTAAATTTTATTTTTTCAAAACAATTTTTCTTGTGTCCTGTTTATTACCGTGAAGCTGCTTTGAAACAATCCATATTGTATAAAGCGCTATAGAAATACTTTTATCTATAGTGGTTATGGCCCTGAAATCAGTAACTTCACAAGAAGAGGGTATGAACACACTTGAAGAACTGCTGGCTGGCGGTGGAGGTCGAGGAGCTGTTGGTCACACGGTCGGTGCAGTTGGCCGTGTTCCATGTGTTGTTGCAGTTTTCCCAGAGCAGCTCGCTTCGAAATGAGCTGAACATGTAGTACAGCGCCCATGAGATAATTATATTATAGTATGTGCACATGATGAAAGAGATGGCCACTGTTGCCATGCCAACACCTGGATAAATTGATTGCATGTTACTAACCTTTAGTCAGTACTGAACCATATATTCTCATATCATCTTATCATTATCAGTGACAATTATGTCGATATGAATCAGCATTAACATTGCAGTTAATCTCACAGATGTCATGTCATAATTATGCATTAATGCATGTAACCTTTCAGCAGGGGACAGGCTTTGGTCATGGCCAGGACGGGCCCCCTCCTCAGGTACTGGCCCAGCGTCAGCTCCATGTGCAGCAGCGGGATCCCCAGCACCACCAGCATGATCAGGTACGGCACCAGGAACGCTCCTGAGGACGTTAATAACCACAACTACAATTCACTGAAAGATGCACGGATGACCACATCCGGTACAGTTCTACTATATCATAACAGAAGCCTGTCAGATGGTGATATAGAAAAACTTCTTTAAGACTTCTTCACCGCCATAACTGTCACACAAAGTTTGCACATTGTTTGTGTGATATCCACTGGCTCGCCTTCATGGTTTAAAATGGAAATATATTTGAAATAATCATTTTTCTTTATCAACAATTGCTCGCAAAATGATGAACAATGATTCACATTTCTTGCGTGTTTTTTGTTGTGATGATAAAATTGAGTAAATAAACAAATAACAAGCAAACTTAACCTCATTTGCTTAAAATTCATGCAAATAATTAGTTGCTGCAGGTACAAAAAGACTCCTGATTTGTTTCTTTTATATATATATATATATATATATATATATATATATATATATATCTGTCATATATATACACTACCAGTCAAAAGTTTGGAATCTGTAAGATTTTTAATGTTTTTAAAAGAAGTTTCGTCTGCTCACCAAGGCTGCATTTATTTAATTAAAAATACAGTAAAAACAGTAATATTGTGAAATATTATTACAATTTAAAATAGCTGTTTTCTATGTGAATATATAGTAAAATATAATTTATTCCTGTGATCAAAGCTGAATTTTCAGCATCATTACTCCAGTCTTCAGTGTCACATGATCCTTCAGAAATCATTCTAATATGTTGGGCTGCGTTTAACCCTGACAAAACTTTGCAAAACTTTTTTTTAACGGAAACGGTGGTGCGTTGAACACCCTGTTCTGATGACGCAAGAGTTGCAACTATGGCAGCTGAGAAGGCCATTCTTTGTGTGTGTTTTTTTTTTTTTTTGATATGCTATAGCTTTTACTATAAAACTCTTTCGACAAAAAACATGTCTTAATATCTTCAATTGTTGTGTATACCGAGCTGCAGCAGACACATTTGTAAACGACTTTACTTGGACCCATTGTGCAAGCTGTCTTTAATACTGCTGTCGCGTGGTTTATATACATGTTGCCGCTGATTGGGCTGACATTTTTGACACACCCACCAAACAAGAGAAAATGTATCTCAAACCCCGTCGCACACCGTTTCCAGGAAACATGTCGTTCAACCCGGAAACCGTAGCAAAAGGTTGCGCGCCGGTTTGAGCTTGAACGTGCCCCTGATCTGCTGGATCCTGTGACACTGAAGATTGGAGTAATTCAGATTTTATAAATTACATTTTAAAATATTTTAAAATAGAAAACAGTTATTTTAAAATGTAATAATATTTCACAATATTACGTTTTTTTTTTTTTTTTATAACACAGCATAAGAGACTTCTTTTAAAAACATTAAAAATCATACTGATCCCAAAATTATGAACGGCAGTGTGTGTGTCTATATATATATATATATATATATTCTGAATGTATAAGTCTGCATATATAAATGTATAAATGATCTGAGAGGGATTGCAGTGTCATTCTCCCTTTCTCACGTGTGGATGACTCTTTGATCATTCTAACTTTTACAGTCTGAAAGGTAAAGGTGAAATTGAACAACAGAAGATAACCAACTCTGCTGTCATATAAACATGTGCATGGCTTCATAGTGCTTTCTAGAGCAAAGGGTCAAATAAAATGATGTACTGATAAATATCTTCATAAAATACCCTGGTACATGTCCAAAGAGACATGAGGGGAAAAACATCTTCCGACCGGTTTCGTAGCCTGGACAAGTTATACTGGTCAGTTGGTTGGTACTGAGAAGCATTAGTTAAGTGAGGTGTCTTACCTCCACCGCTCCTGTAGCACAGGTACGGGAACCTCCAGATGTTCCCCAGTCCCACAGCGCACCCGATCCCTGCCAGGGTGAACTCAAACTGCCTGCTCCATGTGGGTCTGCCGGCCTCCTCTTCCACCGCCATGCTTCTTCACAGGGATACGGTGGTGTGAAAGCAAACTGAGATTATGAGACATAGTCAGTGGTGTTGGTGGTGTAATGATTGTTGAGGAACTGTAATGATTAGCTGGGAGATGTGGGTCAGGGACAAACTAGTGAGTGGGAATCAATGTCTGACTGAATGGGTGTTTTTCAGGTGTCATAATCAAAATTTTTATCACCATCCAATGATAAACAATTTAACATCACATCAGAGTCTACACTATTAACAACAATCTCTTTTTGTAAATAATTTCTCAAAAAAGTACCGTAGGACATTCCCAGAATAATTTACTAATGTTTTCAGGGGAATTTCTACAATAACTGAGAAGTCACACATGCATTGTTTTTTTTTGTTTTTTTTTATGAGAATAGAACAATTTACAAACAAAGCATAGCATAAGACAGTGCGGATCTAAAAATAATATAATATTTTTAACATGTTAATAACTTCTTGTTTTTTTAACAATTTCAGAGAAGATATAAAACAATCAAATTCCACTAAAAATACCTTAAATACTGGGGATGAATTTAAGCATTTTTGTTTATGTATATAAAATTTTGCTAGCAATATAAATTAACAATGTATTCAAGACCTTTGTTAACATTGTTTTCATAGTACACAATAATATCCTTTAAAGAAAAACAATATTTATCCTTTACTAGATTAAAAATAAATTCTGCCATTCCCTTCCAAAAATTTTGGGTAATTTTACAAATGTGTTAACACTTCTTTCTCATTTTTACAAAAGGAGCATCAATCATCAATATCAGAGTATCTTGAAATTATTGATTTAACAGGGTAGATGATATGCACATTTTAAAATGTATTTCTTTAGTTTTGTTATTGATACAATATTTAAAGAGGATTATCCAAGCAGTCTCCCAATTAATATTATCAATAATAGAGTTCCAAAAGAATTTTCCTCTAGGTGTTATTTTATTTTGTTTCTGGAAAATAGTACAAATATGTATGTTATTGCATTTTTTTATCAATCAGTTCAAGAATTAATTTTGGTTCCCTTTCAGTCGGTCACGTTCGACGTATGTCAGAAGTGACCGACGAATTGGGATATTCAGCGAGGTCGCGAGCTTCCCAAGGAGCCTGAGCTTAGCTCTCTGCTGCCGTTTGGCAAATTTCCAGCTTGTTTGTCTGTTGCGATTTGGGCCGGTTCTCCGTTGTGTTCGGGGAGTGGTGTACCCAAACACATCGTAACACTCCCTGTGTGCTTCAGCACAAGTGAGCTGAACTTTCCTCTTCTAAAAGAGCTTCACAGACGAACCCTGCATCTTTTTAGAGATGTCATTTTGTCTGTGCGTTACTGGATGCAGTCGTTCCCTGGTCCCCGCTGATGGTCACATTCGCTGCATCACGTGCCTGGGCATTCAGCACGCTGAAGCTGCTTTTGTGGATAGTTCATGTACTCATTGTGGGAACATGACTATCGCAGTGTTGAGATCGAGACTCTTGTTCCTTGGTTCTCAGGGAGCGGGAGTCCCCTCCCCTATGCCCCGTGCTGCCGTCTTCTCTGGCTCCGGTCGGGATGGCGGCGCATCGGCATGTAGGCAGGATGATCTGAGGATTACAGTCAGGGCTTCCCTGCCAAGTGCTCCTCCAAGGGCCCCTGTCCCCTCTACATCACTGCAGCCTGTGGTGTTCCCATTCGATCGTGCCGGTCCCTCTGCGGAGCGACTGTCCGTTTTCTTTCGGGGCACCCGCGGATGACCAAATGTCGATCGCGGCATCGGAAGGTGAGCAAGAGTCCTCGGGAGATGAAGACTCGGCTGCGTTACCTCCCTCTGGGACTGTAACGTTGCCCGAGCCCAATCCTGAGTTGACGGCTATGCTCTCCCAGGCTGCCAAGAAGGTCGGGCTCATCTGGAATCCTCCACCGTGTCCCAGCCCGTCTCAGCTTGATGATTGGCACCTGCCTTTCTTCCCGGAAGTGCATGATGAGCTGACCAAGTCTTGGTGGACGCCCTATAGCGTTCGTGCTAGACCTGGCCCCTCGTCCGCCTTCACCACCCTGGATGGCGGAGAGGCTAGCGGATATACGCGGATTCCCTCAGTCAAGCGGTCTGCTGCGATGCAGCTGTGTCCAATGGCCGCTGGCTGGTGCGGTGAACCATGTCTCCCATCCCGGGCCTGTAAATTCAGGACTGACTGAGAAAGCTTACAGAGCCTGTGGACAAGCTGCCTCCGCCCTGCATGCCATGGCCCTTTTGCAAGTCTATCAGGCAAAAGTGTTGATGGAAATGCCCCAGGGAGGTCTTGATCAACAGCTGCTCGAGGAGCTGCGCGCCGCCACCGACCCCGAATTTGTGTCTCTGTCTGCCCCACCGCTGGCTCTCCGGAGTCCAGCGGTACCCACTTCTGCACAAAAAGAGCAGTTTCCCAATCCTCCAGGTCACAAGAGGGCGCAGCTGTCGGTGTGCAAGGCCCCGCGGCCCCCTCTCATTTCGCCAGCAGGTCCCAGTGTGTTGGTCGAGGCCGCCTTCCATGTGCCCTTTCTTTGCGTCTTCACGAAGGTTGCGGAGGCGGCCATTGTTCCATTCAGGGAACAGGGCGTTCGCGTTCTCAACTACCTCGACGACTGGCTCATCCTGGCCAGCTCGCGAGAGCAGTTGTGCGAACACAGGGACATGGTGTTAGCTCACCTCAGCCGGTTGGGTCTTCGGGTCAACTGGGACAAAAGCAAACTCGCCTCCAGTATGGAACTGGACTCGGTCGCCCAGACAGCCCCCTATGGGTTCGCTTCCCCAGTGTAGTCTAGTTTACTTAGTGGGTATGTCGGAACAGCAGTAGACTCTCTCTTCACCGTCCCATTGGTGCGCTGGGTGGCTAGAGCTTGCGCTGGGCACTGGAAGGGGTTCATAACTGTGGCGCTTTATTTGGGATCCCAATTCGTCGGTCACTACTGACGTACGTCGAACGTGACCAACTGAAAGGGAACGTCTCGGTTATGTATGTAACCCTCGTTCCCTGAAGGAGGGAACGGAGACGTACGTCCCGTCGCCACAGTTTCTGTACCCTCGCTGTAGTGCGGACTAGGTTGTCTCCTCAGCGAAAAACAGTGTGATTGCATCTGCTTCCCTATTTATACCACCTGGCGGGGGCGGTGTGCATTATGCAAATATCGCACGCCAACTTCATTATTCCAAATGAAGGAGGTATGAGGAGAGAAATTGTGTGAGTAGCACATTTTCCAGGCTAAAAGCACTTGTTGGTGGAATTTGGACAATTTAAGAGGGTTTAAGAGAGTTTAGAAATATTAAAGTCACAAGTTAACAGAGATTCTAAGCCACCTATTTGGTTAAAGAGACTGTGTGGGATGTGGTTTCAAAGGGAGTTACGATTAATCAAACACTTTTTAATCCAATTGACTTTAAAAGTTCTATTAACATCTAAAGTATTTCCAAGCCCCCTTTAGCTTTCTTATTAGTAAGAACCCTTTTCTTAAGTCTTTGGGATTTGTTTTTGTCTTTCTGTAACATCCTTTGTTACAAGAATTCCTAGTTATTTGACAGAGGTCTTCACTGGAATGTTATTAATAACTTTATCATTTAAATTGTTTAAAGGGAGGATTTCACATTTGGATTAGAGTTAAGCCAGAAGCCTTAGAGAAAATGTTGATGAAGGAGATAGCATTGGGAATAAGAGATAAGCTCTTTAAAAATAAAGTTGTGTCATCTGCCAATTGTGATATTTTAAATTTCTTTAATTTGTTCATTATTAACAATACCAATTGATGATAATTCAGCTATCAACAAAAATAAAAAGGGGGAAATTGGACAACCTTGAGGTACTCCACGGTTAATGTTAAATCTTTTAGAGGTGGAAGTGTTACAGAACTATTAATGTCATTGTAAAACATTTTAACTACATTCAAAAATGTATTTCCAAATCCAAAAATCGTTATAGCATTAAATAAGAATTCATGTTCAATTGAATCGAACGCTTTATAAAACTACAAAAATGCTCCTTCATCAACATTCTCAGCATAATCCAAAAGGTCAAGCACAAATCGATCTTTTAAAAAACCGGATTGGTATTCACTAATAATTTTATTTAAACCTTCTTGTAATCTATTTGCAAATACTAAAGTAATTAATTGATAATCAATTGTTAGAGGAGAGATTGGTCTCCAGTTTTCTATCAAGTGTGGATCTTTATCCGGTTTAGCAATTACCGAAATGATACCTTGTTTCATAGTAGTAGTCATTTCGCCACTGTTAATACATTCATTATACATATTATAAAGAGGAATTTCGATCAGTTCCCAAAAATGTAAATAAAATTCTACTGTCAACCCATCTATACCTGGTGCTTTCCCTTTTCTCATTCTAATCAGGGCATCTTTGATCTCAGAAGAAGTTATATTGGATTCACAGAAGTCTTCTTCATCAATAATAGGAATATGTTGATGGACTGTTTAAATGAACTCTTCACAATTATATAGATTTGGAATTATATAACGTTAGTTCTTTATAAAATGAGTAAACAAAGTCAGTAATTGATTAATGATTCCCATTAATATTTAAAGCAGTTAAAGCATTTCTTTTCTCAAGTGCGAAAAAATAACTTGTATTTTTTTTCACCCTCTTCAAGCCATTTCGCCCTAGAATGAATAAAAGCATCTTTAGCCAAGTCTAAAGACAAATATTTAGCATATCTGGAGCTGTCGGCCGACTCGACATCCTGTGGTGTCACGTGTCGCGATGCAACAGCCAATGAAATATACACTCATGTCTATGGAAGCAGCAATAACAATCCATTCAAATATAATTTGCCGACGTTTATTCATATCAGATGTGTATTTTTATAGTTACTTACATTGTGTAAGTAACTATAAAGCTCACTCACTCTATTCTTCTCCCAGTTCACCGCCACATGTATTTCAGGACAAATTTACCTTATATATTAAGATCAAGGTCATTATGTAGGTTTTTAAATGACAAAACACTCACTTGCACATATTTGAGAATCAGAATATCAGATAGTTGATGACATGGTGAGAAAAGCCTGTGTCATGTGACAAGCATGACGTGTCTTAATGGAAACAATAAAGGATTTAATTCAAAATTTAATCTAATTTCCTCCCAACATCCATTTTCAAATAAAGTCGTTGGGTGATAGAGTTGTTGTCAGCTCGTGTAGTGTGTAACCTCCTGCTGCAGAGTAAACACCACAATGACTCCACAGTAAGTCATGTAGTCTGAACAGCACAGCGATCTGCAGACGTTTAAAGTCCTGTAGTGTAAACTTGGCTTAAGAAGAACCATATTCTGTAAATGTAGCGCCATCTTGAGCCCAAAGTTTGGTACTTAAAGGATTAGTTCACTTTCAAATAAAATGTTCCTGATAATTTACTCACCCCCATGTCATCCAAGATGTTCATGTCTTTCTTTCTTCAGTCGAAAAGAAATTAAGATTAAAACATTGCAGGATTATTCTCCTTATAGTGGACTTCAATTACAAAAAATGTAAATGTATAAGCCTTATATAAACAAATGATCGCCTTCAAAGTGCTTCCGCCGAAACCGTACTTTCGTATTCTTCAAAAAGCTTACGCTGTACGTCCCACGCCTATTCAACTTACGGAACAAACGCAGCGCCAGTTACATTTTTTCTGTAAGTTGAATAGGGAAGGCGTAGGACATACAGCGTAAGGTTGAAGCTCTTTGAAGCTGCACTGAAACTATAATTTTGACCTTCAACCGTTTGGAGGCCATTGAAGTCCACTATAAGGAGAATAATCTGGGACAGTGTTCATCAAAAACCTTCATTTCTTTTCGACTGAAGAAAGAAGGACATGGACATCTTGGATGACATGGGGGTGAGTAAATGATCAGGAACATTATATTTGAAAGTGAACTAATCCTTTAACCTCTAAATGGTATTTGTATTTTAGTGCATGTTTGCTCATGTGAGTTCTTGTCAATCAAACTGTCTTTGTTCATGGTGTAATGATTGTCATCGGTTCATCTCCACTGACCTATGGTCTGATCCGTTAGACCGACCCAGTAGCATGGTATGATTGTTCAGAAATGCCTCAGAAATGGAAATTGTTCAGAAACGGGGAAAGACTTCACTTGCTGAAATTTCTTGTCTCCTCCTGATGCTGTTGAGGTAGTGAGTTATTAAACATTTAATGCATGTTAGTTTGAGTGGGAAAAATAAAGGCAGCAGTTTTGCTATATTGATGTTGCAGCATGTAATTCATTCTCTCAGTCAGCTTCATGAGGTGCATCCTGGGATGCTTTTACACACTGTGGAGGAGGAACATGTCTGATGAGCACTTGATGCTTTTCCTCCACTGTCAACTAAAACACACGTATTAAAAATGTTATATTTTAATTCATTAGCACAGTTTATGTTTGTTTCAATAAATAACAGAAAAGATTATAGTTGGATGTATCTGAAATATGTAGAGCGTGTTTCAACAAGGCATTTTAGTACAAATGTGCATTAGTCTTCAGTTTTCATACAGCAGTATATGACAACATGGCAGTGAACTTAAAGGGGTGGTTGATTATGATTTCATATTTTTTTAACTTTAGTTAGTGTGTAATGTTGCTGTTTGAGCATAAACAACATCTGCAAAGTTATGATCAAAGTTCAATGCAAAGGCATCTTTTTAAGGACTACAACAAACGGCTGATAGGGACTACAAAAAGCTTCTTCCCAGGTTGGTGACATCACAAATCCGACCCTGTCCCCGAGAACACGCAACAAAGGGGGTGTGGCCATGTTGGGCTGCTTTAGAGAAGAGGAAGAGTTGTTGTAGTTGAGTGTTGTTGACATGCCGTCATTTTACGCCGGACTGCTTCACAAACGAGGGTCAATTCAACGCTGGATTTGCATAAAAGATTAACATGACGGCACATGCTAGTGGATGAGTTGAATCAACTCCACAGCAACTACATAAATTTATCCACTAACCATTCAGAAACGTCTAAAAGTTGTAACTTCATCCTGAGTCTCTCCATCAGTGTCGACTCCGGTTTGAACAATGTAAGGCTGAACACCGTTACTGACAATCCTCATTTTGGCTGCGTGAGATTCTCCAGCTTTGTTGTTGTTGAGCAACCGAAGCGCGAGCTGTTAAAGCTCCGCCCTCTTCTGGAAAGGGGGCCAGGAGCAGCAGCTCATTTGCATTTAAAGGGACACACGCAAATTTGACAAGCTATAATAAATGATCTGTGGGGTATTTTAAGCTGAAACTTCACAGACACATTCTGGGGACATTATAGGTCCCCTTTAAACTTGATGTCAACTTGGCCTAGTTTTGCCAAATATTTCATCTTAGAACAGCACAAAGTTTTAAGTTTTCAAAGGGTTGACATCATAAGTTAACCTGTTAAAATAATTTACGTTAATTGAAATAAATTAAATGTTAATTGAAATAAATTAAATGTTAATTGAAAAGAAATAAAATATATTTGAAAAACTGCAAATATTTTAGTAGCCAAGGCAACATTTTAAGTCTAAGTACAAAAATTTCTAAAACTGAAAATATCCAAACTAACACTCAAATACAAAATAATAAAAACTAAATAGACATATTTAAAATAAATAAATAAAAATGGCAAAAACACAACAAAATGACTAAAACTTAAACTAAAATTAAAACGAAAAACATAAAAATGAATTTAAAAAATATTTATAAATACTATATATTAATCATACTAAAATAACACTGTTTTCCCACAAGTAATTGATCAGGAACTGGTAGCATTAATGTCCTAATAACTCTACAGTTTCAGCTACAAGAATGTTTAGGTTTGGAGGTAATACTCTTATTTCTTAACATCTAATCTGAATACTGGAGAAAATCATAGCATCCCAACAACAGAAAAGCAGACAACAACTTGAAATATTTTTTTTTTTTTTTTTTTTTTTTTTTTACATATTTTTTAATATTTGAATTTAAATTGTAAATAAACATAAAAAAGGGCATGAGAGGATTTAAAGGGTCTTTACACTGTGTAATACATCTACTGTTTAAACTACTCAACTACAAAATATTACAAATGCCCTTGTCATTTAGATGGCACTACACCACAGCTATTTTCAGTTTCAGAATTGCTGTCTGCAAATGAATCTAAATTTAATGGAGCAGTGGCTGTCATTTAGTTTCCCACTATATGAAATCTCCACACAGTCCTCTCCTTCCTCTCCCCGACCGTGCTCTGTCCAGTCATCCGGCTGCCCGAGAGCCCAGTGTCTGTGAATAATGCCAATCAACAAATGTCACAGCATTCCATCTGCATATAGAACAACTTTCTGGCAACCCATCTGATCTAAAGTTCATTTTATACTATGCATTTAATCCCAACATCACCAGCAACAAATAAACAGATGAAACAGATGAAAATTTTGTTTAATGCATACTATACAGAATTTTAATGTATTAATTGCTTTTTGTATTGCCAACGTGTGAACAGCTTGTCAGAAACGAGACCTTCCCCGACTTCCTAGGTTGTCTATGAAAGCCGGTAGACTGACTTTTATGTAAAGAACTCGGAATGTTTTTGCCAGGAAAATCAAAAGGATGTGACATTTACATGCGCTGAAATGAATACAAATGCTGCGTTCCAGACGAGGTTGGACCTGGGAATATCCCAAATTAAATGTCCCACTTCAGACCTCAGAGAGTTCCAGTCATCACACGTCACATTCACATGTTGACCACATGATGTCGCCATGACACAACGAGAGCATGTGGTGCTTTTGTGTCAATTATGGCAAAACAGAATAAAAATAACATAAAATTGCTTTGAAACAGCAGACGAAAAGCAAAAACTAAGGTATCATTACATAAACTTAATGTCTAATGTTAAAGTTTGTTTTTACATTTATGCTCATTGGAAGCGGACTTGCCGACATCTTGGAAGTGATGTCAAATGACTCGTCTCGCTGAGGTCGGGGTTGATCGACGTACCCCGAGTTCACACGCCAAATGTCTGACTTTGAGTGGCGTTCCAGACGTCATTTCTTAGAAGGAGGTGGGGAAAATCCAAATTCCGATCTGTCTGGAATGCAGCATTATACAATGTCCAGGACAATGTTGAAAGCCGTTTTGTACTGTAATGTCAATGAGTCATGCAAAGAAAAGTGATTCATTCCATTTATAGTCTCACATAGCCGGATTTAGTCTATAGTCTCAAATACACTTCATAATCAAATGATCATAACAGTGTATTTTTAATGACCTCATCATTTGACATAATCCCGGGGAATCTCAGAGATGGTTTAAACATATCCACATCACTATGATCAGATGCTTTCTGAACTGCTGTTTTCTCACCGCTATCATTTTTGTTGTGTTGACATTTTGTTACTGAGAGGAAAGCGCGCAGCACATATTTACATATTCACGTAAACGTCGCTCTCAGCAGCTTGGACGAACATCCCCTATTGTATCCGTTAGTTTTCCGCACTATTATTTTTCTTCCCGAATGGCAGCCCTATGAGCAGAATATGAGAAAATGATGAAATTTGCCACAATCATAGAGATGGTAATGGTAAAATGGTAAAATTCAGGTTATAACTTTTTTGAACCCTTTTTAGAAAAATGAAATTTCTCTCTTTATGCTTCTAATTCGTCTCTTTATGTTGATCAAATTCAACATATTACATTAAGACTCTGCTCAGTACAGTAGTGGCCATTTTGAAAAGTACAGTATTTCCTTTTTTCACTACTCCTCCAAATGTTGCCCAATTCTTGCGAAAACTGGCTCAGATCATCTTTGGACCGAGCCACACAAAAAAATTACTGAACAGATTTTTTTTTTATCATCTTTGTTCAAAAGTGATGATGTCGCAAACTTAACGAAGTCAACCCGAAATTGGTTCAGATGTTGTATCTTGGCCAAACCTTGAGCAATTGAAATGAAAATTGGTACGCTTCATTGGAACATGATCTGAGGGTTCATGCCAAATTTGAGAAAAGCGCCACCTACAGGTCATGAGATCTGAACATTTTTAGCTAATAAGTTTTGAACAGTTTGGCAGAAAATCATGCAATGTCTTTTAAACGATATCATATCAGCACAAATTTCGGTAGGTATCATCATCGGCATGCCTTGAAGGTACCCGAGAATTTTAACCAGTGCCACTTAGTGTTCCAGAAATATGTTTTTTTGCAAAAACACTTATAACTTTTAAAAAACAGTTCAAAATTAGTTTTCTTATCATGTCATTATGTTCCTTGGTTTATGCTGATTCCGACGGTATCTAATTTGTCATTTTCAACATGACAACATGGCAGATGCAGTATGTCCGGATTACATTCATACTACATTCACACATACTTTTTTAGCAGTCACAAAGTAATTTCCTATTCAAAATAAGTACCTACTCAAGAGAGTATGTGATTTTGGATGCAGCCATCATTTATCTTTTAGCATGAATCGGAAGTTCCGTTCATTCACAGAAAATATCTTGCTTATGTCTAGCAAAATAAAGTGGATATTAGATTATACTTAAGGTTGTAAATGTAACGCCATCTTGAGGCCAAAATTGAAAAGGTATATATGTATATTATTCAAATGTAAAAATACACAATTTTAATGCATGTTTGCTGAGAATTGTTCTTGTGGATCAAGCTCTTTTTATCTGGAGAGAAAGTGAATAATGCATGAATCAGCTCACTCTTTGTTCATGGTGTAAGGAGTGTCATCCACCCATCTCCACTGGCCTGTGTTCTGATCCGTTAGACCGACCCAGTAGTTTGTGGGTATGGTATGATTGTTCAAGAATGCCTAGGATAAAGATAAAAACAGAAATGAAAAAATGAAATGAAAATGCTATTCACTTTCTCCCCATGCCATGAACATTACACACCCACTCCCTGTCGTCGTCTTGTATTTTGAGGAGTAACGCGCCCTGTGTTTTGCAGTAATCTCGTGCCTCAGTCCAGCTGAGTGTGTTGCTAGAGAACAAGAAACAGCTGGTTTTGTACGATATCCAGCCAGATTTACAGGTTACAGGGACGTCTGTGTCAGACAGAGAGAGAAAAGTTACAAAATGAGAGGAATGAATATACAGCACATTTAACCACATAAAGTAGCGCTACACTCTGCTCTTTTTGGCATCGATGGTTCCATTAAGAATCTTACATTTTACAAAAATTAACATCCATGGAATCTTCATAGTGTAAAATGGTTCTTTAGATTTTTACAATGTTCTTAACACTAAGAAAAAATGGTTCTTTTAAGAATATTCTCTGAAAGGTTCTTTGAGGAACCACAAATGGTTCTTCTATGGCATTAATGCAAAAAAACCCTTTTGGAAGCTTTATTTTTAAGAGTGTAGATGCAGTACTTGCTGTTTTGTGGCTCATGTTAGATATCAGATCCTTCAGTGCGTTCATGACTCTCTCCTCTAGAACACAAGAAAACACATCAGACCTTGTTAGACTTACTGCAGTCAGTGTCCTGTGAGTTTCATTTCAATCTAATTGGATCAGCATGCAGGTCCATGAAATCACCAATTATGATTATATTTCTGAAATCATGTCTTTATTCAACAAAATAAATAAACAAAAGTTGAGTACAATATTGCAATATTTTTGCAATATTAGTGCAATAACTGCATTATTGAATACTGTGAATGTATAACTCACCAGAGGTCTGTTGTTTAGAGGAAAGAGATGCGACAGATGAAGTGAGATCCGACACTGAATCCTTCAGGGCACTCAGTGACCTCGACAGAGACTCTTTAACACGAGACAAACGCCATAAATATGATATATCAGCAAGATGTGCATAGGAGTTTACTGTGATGTTTTTATTGAGACAGGCTTGAATTATATTATGCAAGTCTATAATTACATACAAACTTATAAATTCATGCTTCTAATATTAGCTGATATATATATACACATCTACATTCAATCCACAGAAGACAACATCTATGTAAA
Organism: Elopichthys bambusa; assembly: GCA_037101425.1. Taxonomy (NCBI): domain Eukaryota; kingdom Metazoa; phylum Chordata; class Actinopteri; order Cypriniformes; family Xenocyprididae; genus Elopichthys; species Elopichthys bambusa. The sequence continues at coordinate 41,500,977 of CM074434.1, read as the reverse complement.
GTTATTAAAAGATTTGAACACCTGCATCATTCAGCTGTGCTGTTAGCACTGATACAGCAGAACTCAAGCTGTTCATCAAACTCTTCACTTCTGTTTGCGAATCATCCTGTACTGTGGAGAAGAAATGTGGATGTTTGGGTGGATTGTGTGCATTTACTGGACTCTTATTAATTCGAGTGCTGTTTTGTTCGTGTAATGTAGGCTGTACTCACTGATGACTGATAGTTGAGAAGAAAGAGATGAAACAGAAGAACTAAGATCTGACACCAAACTCTTCAGGTCACTCATTGAGCTCGACAGAGACTCTTTAACATGAAACAAAAGCCATACAATATACTGATTCAGCAAGATCACTGTGCATAGCAATAATGGCTTTGTGAATTAGAAAATATAAAAATACACAATCAACATCTGCGCATAACAGTTTTGTGTGTTTATAAGAACTTTGCACACTGTGTTCATAAAACTTCTGTTTTAATTCTGTAACACTTTACAATAAGATCTTATTTGTTAACATAGTTAATTCATGAGTAAAAATATATTTTTTTTACAGCATTTAACATTTGTTAAAGGTGCAGTAAGTGATTTCTGAGAAACACTGAATCAACCCAAACAAACACACCCCTCCCTTCATTGCTCCGCCCCCCAAAATGCACGAACACGCAGTGCAAGAGTGGATGTCTCTTTATCATAGCTGAAGCGAAGAAAATAATGCTTTGTGAAAAATAAAGTGAAGATGATGAACAAGAAGAAGAAAAAATTAACATACAGTACACAAGAGTATATACAAGCAAGAGTCAGTATTAGCCAGCAGCAGCACAGCAGCTCCAGACAACCAATGACACTCAAAACTGTACAACAGCATATCTTGGTTCAGTGAAACAGCAAAAACAATGTTACTCACGTATGGAGCAGAACAATGCAACCTCTGCATCTGTTTTCAGGCCTTCCCGTTCTCTAACGTCTCTAATATGAATGCGGGTCCTAGCACGCAAAACCTGATCTTAACCCTCTTTATCTAGTAATATTCTTCTGAGATTTTCTCTTTTCTAATGTCTCTTAGCCATCTCTCTTTCTACAGTTCTACATGAACTATTGTTAACATCAGTTAAAGGGTTAGTTCACCCAAAAATGAAAACTCTGTCATTAATTACTCACCCGTTCCACACCCATAAGATCTTCGTTCATCTTCAGAACACAAATTAAGATATTTTTGATGAAATCCGATGGCTTAGTGAGGCCTCTATTGAGAGCAATGTCACTGCACTGTAGCGTCTGGACCAATCAGACACACAGTTATTCATTATATCTAATGAATTACCCAGAAACTCACACTCTCACAAGTCCTGTTAATTCCATCCCCCACAGCTGCAATACAGCGACAGAATAGGTGTCCTGTTCCTATTTTATTGCTGTCAGGAATGTGCAGAGAAGACTCCGACAAATAAACCCTTTTAATCCTATATATTCTATATATAACCACATGAGAAATGTATAAACGTGTATCCAGTTTTCCCTGCTCATGATTTTCCTTTTATAAGGTTTATTTTATGTATTAATTCTCTCTTTTGAACTATTTTTGTATCAATGTTTCAGAGTTGCAAAGTTATAATTACCTAAAATCACATGGGTAGCATGTTTGGTATCCATGGACTCCAACTTTCGTTTCCTATTTGGTAATTTATGTTACATGTTACTAACTCTGTGACACATTAGTATTATAAGAATCTAGAAGGTTCTTCTCTCAAACATCCAATCCAATGTCTTATGCTAATATCTTGCTAGAGGACAAAGACTTGTAAAGGTTTCCCTCCGAGGGGAAAACTCCTTATTGGCTCAGACACCTCAAGTGGGTGCGACATGTTCACCCCTTAAAATCACTGATCACAAGATCACTCCCTCTCTTTTTCCTGCTTCTTGGACGACTAAAAAGTCACCTTGTTGCTGCAGGCCCCTCCAGGCCAAGGCCTGTAGGCCTTAGGCCTCAGCCTGCAACCCAGCCATGTGCTCATCTATGACAGAGAGAAAGAACTCTGTTCCCCTCTAAGAGTCAAATTAACAGCTTAAGTTGTTTCATATTACTTCATCCAACGCAGAAGATACTGGCAACAACTTCGGACCGAATCATCGATTTCTCCTCAGTCTGCAGATCTGATGCTACTCAGCCTAAAGGCACCCTGCAAGTATCGTACATCTGAACACTAAACAGCGATTTAGTATTAATGTGTAAACCACCTGTCAGCAAAGGTGTTTTATTACTGAGAAATCTGATGATTCTTTTCCAGACTCTTTGACTCTTCCCATAGCTCTATTTCCGGTCCCACTTCCGGTTCAACTCTATCATTGCTCATTTTTACCTACGTATGTGTATGACCTGCGTGTATGTTATGTGTTTGTGAGTGAGTTAATAAAGATTGTGCACAATAGATGTTTGGTTCTGACTCTGTCTGCTAATAAATTGTCTCTTAATTGATTTAGATCTTGACTACAGGCTCTGAGTAGTACTGTACAAATAGAATGTTGTTTTTCCATAACCTGGAAATGAACATTTCTTAGACTTAATAAACAATTAACACTAAGTGTCCACTGGTCAAACAGGTTAATTGATTGTAATATAAATTTTAATGTAGCTACATCAAGTTAATCTGATTAACTGATTCACATATTCATAATTAATCAATTAAAATGAGTTATGAATAATTATTAATATTTCCCCTTTGAGTTAATTTGCTACAGCACCTCTCAAGATCCATAAAGGTACTGAAAACATATTTAAAACAGTTCATGTAAGTACAGTGGTTCAACCTTAATATTATACAGCGAGGGGAATACTTTTTGTGCGCCAAAACCCCCCCCAAAATAACGACTTTTCAACAAAATATCTAGTGATGGCCGATTACAAAACACTGCTTCAATCAGTGGTTTCAAAACAAAAGCTTCAAAGCTTCATGAAGCAGTGTTTTGAAGTCGCCCATCACTAGATATTGTCGAAAAGTCGTTATTTTGTTTTTTTTGGCGCACAAAAAGTATTCTCGTCGCTTCATAACATTAAGGTTGAACCACTGTACTCACATGAACTGTTTTAAATATGTTTTTAGTAGCTTTATGGATCTTGAGAGGTACGGTGACATTGCTCTCAATAGAGGCCTCACTAAGCCATCGGATTTCATCAAAAATATCTTAATTTGTGTTCTGAAGATAAACGAAGGTCTTACCGGTGTAGAATGACATGAGGGTGAGTAATTAATGACAGAATTTTCATTTTTGGGTGAACTAACCCTTTAACCAATGTTAACAATGAAAAAATTAATACATGCTTTAGAAGTACTGTTCATTGTTAGTTCATGCTAACTAACGAAATTTAACTAAGGTTATCAAATGAAATAACATGTTAAAATCTCTTTGTACTTTTTGCACTTACTTTCCTTGCAATTGAAATTCCTTGGAAATATATTCAGTGTTAACGTCTCCAATAAGACAGATTTGAGATTTGATTGCGGTCTAATTTAGGATTCGGCTTTCTGAGCCCACATGCATCCACTCATAACCAGATACAGTTAATGTTATATGATAAATTTTACAAGAGAGCGTAACAAGAGAATTAAATGTTCACTATAAGGTCTTATCAATTCATTAATACATTTTATTAAATGTTAAATTCATATTAATTTTGTGCATCTGTCTTACCAAAGTCACATTGTTTCTGTTTCTGCTCCTGGTTGCCAACTGTGAAAGGAAAAAATATATATATTTGATTGATAAACAATCAAGAATATGAGAGTTTGCCCTTAAAAATATTTATGTTGTCTGTTTTAAATGATAAGATTTGCAGACCTGCATCATTCAGTTTGGATGTCAGCGCTGATACAGCAGAATTCAAACTGTTCATCAAACTCTTCACTTCAGTGTGCGACAGACCCTGCTGACGCTCTGTGAAGAAGAAGTAAAACAAGTTCTGATTTTACAGTCAGAAATACACAGTTGTGTCCTGGTAGGAAAAAAATCGATTTAATTATAATAATCACATTCATGTGTTGTGATAGAGGATTTAAAGGTACAGTACATAATAATACAAAATTGAAATCTTTTGCTGGTTTTCCTCTTGTTTGGATGTGATTGAACTCAATGAAGAGGCAAGATTGCTCATCAAGGTCTCAATAGTCTTTACTTGAACTTCTTATAGAGAGAGAGAGTGATAGAGACATAAAAAAAACCAAAGACACTTTTTCTAAAGTTAAAGGGGACCTATAATGCCCGTTTTACAAGATGTAATATAAGTCTCTGGTGTCTCCAGAATGTGTCTGTGAAGTTTCAGCTCAAAATACCCCACAGATCATTTATTATAGCTTGTCAAATTTGCCCCTATTTGGGTGTGAGCAAAAACATGCCGTTTTTGTGTGTGTCCCTTTAAATGCAAATGAGCTGCTTCTCCCGGCCCTCTTTCCAGAAGAGGGCGGAGCTTTAACAGCTCGCGCTTTGGTCGCTCAACAACAACAAAGCTGGAGAATCTCACGCAGACAAAATGAGGATTGTCAGTAACGGTGTTCAGCCTTACATTGTTCAACTGGAGTCGACACTGATGGAGAGACTCAGGAAGAAGTTACAACTTTTAGACGTTTCTTAATGGTTAGTGGATAAATTTATGTAGTTGCTGTGGAGTTGATTCAACTCATCGACTAGCATGTGCCGTCATGTTAATCTTTTGTGCAAATTCAGCGTTGAATTGACCCTCGTTTGTGAAGCAGTCCGGCGTAAAATGACGGCATGACAACAACACTCTACTACAACAACTCTTCCTCTTCGCTAAAGCAGCCCAACATGGCCTTAATTTTGGGGTTTGTGATGTCACAAACCCAGGAAGAAGCTCATTGTAGTCTCTACCAGCCGTTTGTTGTAGTCCTTAAAAAGCGAAGAAAATAACTCCCTTTGCATTGAACTTTGAGCGTCGTAACTTTGCAGATGTTGTTTATGCTCAAACAGCAACATTACACACCTAACTAAAGTTAAAAAAGTCAAATCATAATCAAGGAAACAGTTAAGGCAAAGACCAAGACACTAATCAATGGTCACTGATCTGGATATGTACATGTTCAAATATGAGTATAAGCTTGATATGCTTGATAAAATATCTTTGTTTAGGTTCTCACCTGTGATCTGAAGATCAGGTTTGACTGAAGTTCGATTGGAACTATGAAGGTTCATCCAACTCTCCAGCTCTGAGAATGTTCTTTGTTGATGAGAAACTGTGTGCGAAAACAAACTTTTTTTTGTAAGCAGCATAATTTAAAGGCTGTATACATGCATACCATTACAATTTATGCATAAATTAAATAATATCCTTTTTTTTTGCATTACAGTTTCTAACTCACTTTCTAAAATGCAATTATTTGGTTACATAACACATTCAAAGTATGTCATTTAATCCACTCACGGATGACAGAGTTCATGGTCATGAAAATAATCATGCAGACTGTTCCTAGAAGCACAAAGATGGCAGTTTTTCTGCTACATGGACGGCCTGCAGAAAACAACACACCATGAGAAATAAAATTTTACAATTACAATTAATCATTACCTTAATAATTAACACATTAAATATAGCAATATAAATATAGCAATATAAATATAGCGAACGCAAAGGTTCTCAAGTGAACACAAAGGTTTTGGCAAGGGAACTCAAAGGCTTGGGATCTAACAAAGTTTTTTGGGGGAATGCAAAACTTTTGCGAGAGAACGTGAAAGAATTAAAATGTATTTTCCATCACTATGTCCCTTTAAACTTTGTTCAAAAATCTAGTATCACACAATAGTCATTAACAAACATTAGCCTCAATGTTCAGATCAATAGCTCATGTACATTCAAATATGAATTAATGAATGAAGTGTAATTCTGATTTGAATTTAATGTTCATTTCTTTGTTAAGCATAATAAAATGTATAAAAAGTTTGTTAACTTTATAAAAGAAAGTTATTATAAAGTGTTACCAGGCATTAAAGGTAGTTCTTTCTGTATCAAATGCAATATAGTATCAAAGCAAACCTTTATTAAATGTCGTCTTCCTTTCACATTCCATGTCCATTTTCATGATCTCTTCAGAACTACCATTTTTCTTATATTCCATCATGAGTGCAATTACTTGCTTCCAGAGAGAATCCAAAACACCTCCTTTATTAATAATCCTATTTAAAACAGCCCCTGAAATGACAGTATAAGTATGTTTGTATATAATAACACAGCACTTTCAGTTCCTCATTCCAAAGAATAAGTGGTTGACCTATCACAAGTGTTCTATATGTATTTTGGATAAACTGCTTGATCAGTGCTTTCACTTAGGTTCACTGTAGTTTCCCTCCCTCTTTACCAATTACCTAAAATTAGCATGGTCAAAATGATGATGCAGAAAGACCTGTGGTTTTGATTAAAGTTTTTATTTTTATTTATTTATTTTTTAAATTATTTTAAAGAGAGTGCTTTTATCTATGGAAGTTAATTTCCGCCACATAAGAAAATCATGCTTGGGTAAATCTTAAATATGACATAAAAAGCCCAAATTATGACATTATTCATATTGATGACGTCATAATTATGAGATTCAATTTCCCTTTTTTGTCATAATTTTCTTTTTCTAGGCCTAGGAATTTGTGTCATAATTACGATTTACAGTGGGTACGGAAAGTATTCAGACCCCCTTAAATTTTTCACTCTTTGTTATATTGCAGCCATTTGCTAAAGTCATTTAAGTTCATTAATGTACACACAGCACCCCATATTGACAGAAAAACACAGAATTGTTGACATTTTTGCAGATTTATTAAAAAAGAAAAACTGAAATATCACATGGTCCTAAGTATTCAGACCCTTTGCTGTGACACTCATATATTTAACTCAGGTGCTGTCCATTTCTTCTGATCATCCTTGAGATGGTTCTATACCTTCATTTGAGTCCAGCTGTGTTTGATTATACTGATCGGACTTGATTAGGAAAGCCACACACCTGTCTATATAAGACCTTACAGCTCACAGTGCATGTCAGAGCAAATGAGAATCATGAGGTCAAAGGAACTGCCTGAAGAGCTCAGAGACTGAATTGTGGCAAGGCACAGATCTGGCCAAGGTTACAAAAATATTTCTGCTGCACTTAAGGTTCCTAAGAGCACAGTGGCCTCCATAATCCTTAAATGGAAGACGTTTGGGACGACCAGAACCCTTCCTAGAGCTGGCCGTCCAGCCAAACTGAGCTATCGGGGGAGAAGAGCCTTGGTGAGAGAGATAAAGAAGAACCCAAAGGTCACTGTGGCTGAGCTCCAGAGATGCAGTCGGGAGATGGGAGAAAGTTGTAAAAAAGTCAACCATCACTGCAGCCCTCCACCAGTCGGGGCTTTATGGCAGAGTGGCCCGACGGAAGCCTCTCCTCAGTGCAAGACACATGAAAGCCCGCATGGAGTTTGCTAAAAAACACCTGAAGGACTCCAAGATGCTGAGAAATAAGATTCTCTGGTCTGATGAGACCAAGATAGAACTTTTTGGCCTTATTTCTAAGCGGTACGTGTGGAGAAAACCAGGCACTGCTCATCACCTGTCCAATACAGTCCCAACAGTGAAGCATGGTGGTGGCAGCATCATGCTGTGGGGGTGTTTTTCAGCTGCAGGGACAGGACGACTGGCTGCAATCAATGGAAAGATGAATGCGGCCAAGTACAGGGATATCCTGGATGAAAACCTTCTCCAGAGTGCTCAGGACCTCAGACTGGGCCAAAGGTTTACCTTCCAACAAGAAAATGACCCTAAGCACACAGCTAAAATAACGAAGGAGTGGCTTCACAACAACTCCGTGACTGTTCTTGAATAGCCCAGCCAGAGCCCTGACGCAATCGAGCATCTCTGGAGACACCTAAAAATGGCTGTCCACCAACGTTTTTCCACCAAGGATCCCCAAATCCAGGTGTGAAAAACTTGTTGCATCTTTCCCAAAAAGACTCATGGCTGTATTAGATCAAAAGGGTGCTTCTACTAAATACTGAGCAAAGGGTCTGAATACTTAGGACCATGTGATATTTCAGTTTTTCTTTTTTAATAAATCTGCAAAAATGTCAACAATTCTGTGTTTTTCTGTCAATATGGGGTGCTGTGTGTACATTAATGAGGAAAAAAAATGAACTTAAATGATTTTAGCAAATGGCTGCAATATAACAAAGAGTGAAAAATTTAAGGGGGTCTGAATACTTTCCGTACCCACTGTATGTCGTGATTTACCAAATGATTTTTTTCTTGTATGGCGGAAATGGGCTTTCATATTTATCCATACAGGGTGGTGCTACTGTGCATGCCCATCATAGTCAAGTCAGATTCGTCGTCGTCAAGTGCAATTTCTCTTCATGTTTTCCATTTCACGGGTATGTAATGTGTAAAAAAAAAAAAGTACACGAAACACCGTAAAAACAGATAGATAGTAGGTTCATGCAGATTGTCATGGACGTGTTAATAATTTTATTAGAAGTCTGACACGGAAATATTAGCTTACTACGTTTGTCTACTTCTGGTTGCGTCATCATTTTTTAATTAGATCACAGAATGCTGCTGATACAGAGATAATAATGCTGGTAATATTACTATGCTAATGTATCGATGCTGTATGAGTTCATGTTTGACGGTTACCGATGTAAATATTGGTATTAGTGGGAAACGTCAGTACAGTGCGCTTTTTTGCTTCGCAGCCATTAGCAAAGCAGTTTATATGCTGAAAAAGCCACTGTTTGGTGTTGCAAAGTCTGCATTTTCCCCGCAAAGTTGGGCTGCTTTTATGCTGCCTTTACGGGCTATCGGAAATTTGATTCTTCCGACTTCTGAAGTCGTGATTAAGAGCTCAAGTTTCGAAATGGGAGGGCGTTCATGGTCAATTTTTACCTAGAAAACTCATATTTACGATAATTCAGAGAGCACGTGAAGGCAGACGTACAAATTCAATGGAGAATTCGGCTGCCCGACGAAGAAAATCGCATTGGGCTACTTAAAATATATATAATTAAAACACGGAACAATTTAAAGTCCCCCTGAAATCAGAATTTAAGTTTTTTAGGTTTTAGCACAAATATGTTAGCTTTAAGGTTATGAATAAACTGGTGTGTTCCAAAACAGTAACAAAATTCGCATTTAGGAGATATAAGCATTGAAAACTTACAATCTCTCACTTCCGCTAAAATGGATCACGGATTTTCATGACATCACCGCAGACTTCAGCTTTCATCAAATCTTCTGTCCAATCAAATGCTCTCTATCTGAAGCCCCTCCTACACTAATCGGTCACTTGTTCACACATTTACTAGTTTCTACATGGTGAATGGCACATAGTGCACTAGATATAGAATACGGAACGATTTAGACAGTGTAAATATGCTTTCCATTGATGCGAATGAAGTCTGTTTTCACGTTCCTGCTCTGGCTCAAGGACATGAGAACACAGAGCGGATCATATTCACGGACCGTGAGTCGGCTCAGACCACGAAAGATATTAGACCCATTTAAATTCTGTACAGAATGCTGTATTTTAAAGTGATATAGAGGAGATCAGGAGGATAAACGGTTAGAGATTAGAAGGAACAGAGGTTTTACTGAGTTTAACGGCTCTGACCGAGCTGTGGTATAAACGAAACGCTATTGGCTATTTTAAAAGTTTTTGTTCGATATGTCCCGGATATATTTTTAAATATATCTCCAATTGTGTTGTGGTCAGTCATATACACCTAGGATGGCTTGAGGGTGAGTAAATCATGGGATAATTTTAATTTTTGGGTGAACTAACCCTTTAAGTTGGTCCTTTACGCTAGTCAAGTGCTGGTCCTAAGCAACTAGCTCCAGCTCAGGACCAGCTTATAACCAGCTCAAACCAGCTGCCATGCCTAATCAGCATATGTTGTTTTTTTCAACAGGGAAGAGAATGTATCTTATTGTTTGAGGAGAAAAATGCACATGTGAGCTGTTTAGTGCTGCATCAGCTTTTTATTTCCACATTGCAAAATAGGTTTACATGAAGTTAAAAAATTTAAACCTTCGTCAAGCTTGATGCAATTACGACATGCAGACAAACACTTTTTGTTCAGTAAATCAGTCAATTCAGCAGTTTTGTGTAGATAAGTTACAATTTGTAGTTATTATCCTCATGTAAAATAAATTTCATGATAATAAGTTTGTAATAATTCACAATGGCACACTATATATACTCACTGGCCGCTTTTTTTAGGTACACCTAACTAGACCCGCTTTTGCCTTCAGAACTGCTTTAATTCTTTGTGGCACAGATTCAACAAGGTGCTGGAAACATCCCTCAGAGATCTTGATCCATATTGTCATGACCGCATCACACAGTTGCTGTAGATTTGTCGGCTGCACATCCATTATGTGAATCTCCCGTTCCTCCACATCTCAAAGCTGCTCTATTGGATTGAGATCTGATGACTGTGGAGGACATTTGAGTCTAGTGAACTCATTGACATGTCCAAGAAACCAGTTTGAGATGATTTGAGCTTTGTGACATTCTGCTGGAAGTAGCCATCAGAAGATGAGTACACTGTGATCATCAAGGGATGGACATGGTCAGCAACAATACAGCAATAGGCTGTGGCATATTAACGATGTTCAGTTGGTACTAAGAGGCCCAAAGTGTGCCAAGAAAATATCCCTCACACCATCACACCACCAGCAGCCTGAACTGTTGATACAAGGCAGGATGGATCCACGCTTTCATGGTGTTTACACCAAATTCTGACCCTTCCATCTGAATGTTGCAGCAGAAATCGAAGACTCATCAGACCAGGCAATGTTTTTCCAATCTTCTATTGTCAGTTTGCTGTTCTCAGCTGACAGGAGTGGCACCAGTGTTTCTTCTGCTGCTGTAGCCTGTCTGCTGTTGTGCTTTCAGAGATGCTCTTCTTTAGATCTCAGTTGTAACAAGTGGTTATTTGAGTTACTGTTGCTTTTCTGTCAGCTGGAACTAGTCTGGCCATTCTCCTCTGACATCAACAAGGCATTTACGCCAACAGAACTGCCACTGGATATTTCCTCTTTTTTTTACCTTTCTCTGTAAGCCCTAGAGATGGTTGTGTAAAAATCCCAGTAGATCAGCAGTTTCTGAAATACTCAGATCAGCCTATCTGGCACCAACAACCATGACATGTTCAAAATCACTTAAAGGGTTAGTTCACCTAAAAATGAAAATTTCTCTCATTAATTACTCACCTTCATGTTGTTCCAAACTCGTAAGTCCTTCGTTCATCTTCAGAACTCAAATTAAGATATTTTTGATGAAATCCGAGAGCTCTCTGACTCCTCCATAGACAGCAATTTAATCACCACTGTCAAGGTCCAGAAAGGTAGTAAAGACATTGTTAAAATAGTCCATGCGACTGCAGTAGTTCAACCTTAATTTTATGAAGTGTTGATAAATATACATTTTGTGTGCACAACTTTATTCAACAATCTCTTCTCTGCCATGTCAGTCTCCTATGCAGTTGATGTAGTAAACACAGTGCAGCGCTTCCGTGTTTACATCAGAACGCCGACTCATTATTGGCTGGCTCTTGCTTCAGCATCACACGCATGCGTCGTGCTGCTCACGTGTACAGCGTCGGCTAATACTGAGCTGGCCTTCGGACATAAACATGGAAGCACTGCACTGTGTTTACTACGTTTTACTGTTTTTTTTTTGTTGTTTTTTTTTTAAAGAAACAGCATAGGAGACTGACATGGAAGAGAAGAGATTGAATAAAGGTCTTACGGGTGTGAAACAACATGTGGGTGAGTAATTATTAATGACAGAATTTTCATTTTTGGGTGAACTAACTCTTTAAATCACCTTTCTTCCCCATTCTGATGCTCAGTTTGAACTTCAGAAGATCGTCTTGACCATGTCTACATGTATAATGTATTGAGTTTTTCCATGTGATTGGCCGGTCAGTATATAAAGTTTGACTGGCAAGTTTATGGTATTACTCTCTCTAAGGGAGAAAGTTCTTTTAACTTTGTATATGTAGCCATGAGACAATAAAGGCTTTTTAATGAAAAATAGTGGTCATCCAGAGTTCCCTTTCGAAAGGGAACTTCTACTCTGCGTTTGCAACGCTATGGGGGAACGTCACGTGACTCTGTGTTCGAAAGCCAACTATCCAATAACTCCAAATCCTATTGGCCGGCGACAGCCTATGACGTCATACAGGCGCGACCCGGAAGTATAAAAGGGGCGCCTGGGGAAGCAGTCATTATCTCATTGTCTTTCGGGACTGTTTGTGTTTGTTGCCAAACATCGAATATCGGAATTTTCTCTATTATGTCTGAGGGCAAAGAGAAGTGTTTCAGGAAGTGTGTGGATCCATGCCTGAGATTTCTAACTCCGGAAGATTCGCACACCCTATGCGTCTATTTGTTTGGGAGAAGAACACGCACGGATGGTGCTTGAGGGCGCTGTCTGTGTGAATTGCTCCGTTCTCGCCTGGCCCTCTTCTCGAGGGAGGAGGCGTCAACATCTGCGCCTGGTGGGTCCGGCCCGGCTCGTGCTGAGGCAGAGCGGCGGCTGCACTCATGGGGCTCGCAGATGGAGCTCGCTGCCGAGTTTGAGAGAGGTGTTATGGTCTCTCAGCCTTCGGCGGCGGCTGGCGAGGATGAGCTCCAGGATGACGATGATGTCCTGTCTCTGACATCATCTGATCCGGGAGCGAGTGTTCTTCTGGCCGATAGCCCCCGTGGCCAGGAGTTGGTAATGGAGGAGGAAGAAGTGGCTTCTTCTTCTTCTTTCTCCAAGCCTCCTGGCCCAGCATATGCCGAGTTGCTGGAGGTTGTGGAACGCGCTGCTGGCAGACTGCAGCTGCCGTGGGGGCGCAATAGGAAAGAGCCCGTTCGCGGCAGACTGGACGAATGCTTTCTTTCCGACCACAACCCTGTGACTCCAGTGAGCCTTCCATTCCTTCCGGATCTCCACGTTGAGATCGAGAAGGCATGGAAGAACCCATACTCGGCCAGAATTCATCCACATCAGTGAGGAAATTTCGCTGATGTGGAGGGATTGGGCCAGCATGGGTATGTGTCGCTGCCACCCATTGATGAGACGTTTGCCAACTATCTCGTCACGGGCAGAGCACCGACGCTAAAAGCTCCGGTTCTGCCATCCAGACCCCTTAAACAAACATCCCGTCTGAACGGCAGAGCATATGCTGCTGCGGATCAGGCTGGTGCGGCTTTACACACGATGGCAGTGTTGCAGGCGTACCAGGCTGATCTGCTGAAGGACCTGGATCAGGGGCAGGGTTTGTCCCCTGATGCGGTGGCTGAGCTACGCCGCACCACAGATCTCGCTCTCCGGGCCACCAAGCAGACGGCCGCCTTGATTGGGAGATCGATGGCGGCCATGGTGGCCACGGAGAGGCATCTGTGGCTGAACATGGCGGACATCGGGGAGAGAGAGAAGGGCTCTCTTCTCGATGCCCCGGTTTCGCCGACTGAACTTTTTGGCGGCTCCGTTGAGACGGTGGTTGGAAAGTTCAGGGAGGCGAAGGCGCGCTCAGCAGCCTATAAGAACTGCATTCCGCTCAGGTCCGATCCTGGGCCCAGACGTCGCCGCTCGAGCGCCTCTTCCACCTCGGAGCAAGTCGCAGAAGCGGCGAGACACGAGGAAGAGGAAGGATGATTTAAGAGAGGTGATTGATCAACGGCGCCAGCAACGCCGCTGATTGATCCCCTCTCCTGGCGAAGGTGATACTATTTGTTGCCTTCGCCCCTCTTCCTTGGCCTCCCAGGGCGTTTTTTAATCACTGTGTATGTTCAGGTGACACCTTTGAACAGTCAGGCTGACGGCCGGGCCCATGATGAATTCTTTTCTGAAGGCCCGCCTTCTGGCTTGATAGTGAAAGGGTTCTTTGGGCTTCTAGTACCATGGATGTTTTCCTTCCCATGTTTGTGAAGGAGCAGTCTTGGGTCTTCGAGCTGCGAGAAGGTAAGACAACGTCAAATTTAATTCCCTAAATGTTGACTTTGTGTTGTTACCTGTATAATTCCTGAACATGGCATAGTGAATGTAACATTGAGATATAGCATTTATAGGGGTTTTTTGGGCAAAACTGGAGTGTTGGGACTGACTGAGCAGGTCATAAAATGGCTGCTGTTTAGTTTTTCTCTATGCTAAATGAGCCTCTCGGCTGTTTTTCAGTATAGTCTGAGTTGGCACTCATTACTTCAGTTTGTGTGTCTGCAGCGGCCCTAACCGGCCGCCTGACGTTCAGCTGTGAGCTTCACTTTATTTCTCTCATCATGGGATTTAGAGTTGGAGATCAGGTTTGGTTATAGTGCCTGTTGTATATAATAAAGAGAATAGGCCTGTAACTTGGCAGCCAGGCCAGAGCTGGGTGTTGTGGGTTAAATGAAGTAACCCCATAATATATATACTCCTATCCTTTTGGGATTTGTCCCCTAGTTCTGGTTTTTCTCCCGACGGAGTTGTTAGGCTGTACGCCCAATTATCCCCTTGCTTGTGTAGGTGCAATTTGAGTTTGACAGCTAGGTTGTAGACTGTTTTCTGACTCCCTGATGCTGTTCCTCAGATGGTAGGCCTTAATCAGGCCTCCCCTTGAGATCCAGCATCAGGCTGGTTTGTGCTCCCCTGGGTCGGGGTTCTGTAGCGCACGGCCTGCTCAGTGCGTTAATTAAGCACTGGGTAGATCCTAGGATGAGTGGATTATACTCCCCTCAATACGAGGGTTCATAGCGCTTAGCTGAGTTCTGCTCTCCAGGATGCCCGTCTCTACGCGTGGGTTTGAGTTGTTCTGCCTCTTTGCACTCACTATCTTCTATGAAGAATGCGTTTTGGAGGCTCTGTATTCAGACAGGGTTGGCCCAGACTAAGTTTGTCTCAGGTCAGACTAGGTCGGCCTCCCTGGTGGCATTGGGGGTGACTTCGTTCCCCTCTAGTGACTGGCCGGGGTTCCCTTCAGTTCCCTGGCCACATTCCCTTGAAGGGACCACGTTTTCTTCTGGAAAAGTTGGTTCCAGACACTTTAGCACCTTCTGTAGGGCCTTTGAGGAGGTCCTTCATGGAGTTTAGCTTGGGCTGTTGGCCGAAGGGAATGCTGTCACTGACAGCCTGGTGTGACCCGAGGGAGAGTTGCCAAGCAGTTTCTACTGCTCTGGAGCCCTTGTCTCAGCCATTTTTCTTGGCAGGCATTCTCCTCAAGCATGGCGGCGTGGGTATATCGTTCCCCATAGCGTTGCAAAGAGTAGAAGTTCCCTTTCGAAAGGGAACGTCTCAGGTTACGAATGTAACCAGGGTTACCACGAGACTCTGCGTTTCCTTGCCATACATCGGGCTGCCTGCTGAATAGTCCCTCAAGACGATGGATAATGACTGCTTCCCCAGGCGCCCCTTTTATACTTCCGGGTCGCACCTGTATGACGTCATAGGCTGTCGCCGGCCAATAGGATTTGGAGTTATTGGATAGTTGGCTTTCGAACACCGAGTCACGTGACGTTCCCCCATAGCATTGCAAACGCAGAGTCTCGTTCCCTGTTCTCAGGGAACCCTGGTTACATTCGTAACCTGAGACGTTTTGTTGATTTTAAGGAGGCATTCAATAAAGTAACCTAGGACACTCAACATCACTGACATCACATTATATAAAATAAAATCATCTGCCAAATGTGTAAAATAAATGAAATATCACTAATTGCACATCTGCTGTTCCAGTTAGGCTGAAGCACCGCACACAAGCCGCAGATTTGGGATGTGTGAAGCAGACTTCATCACCCGGGTGTAAAGGTCAGGTAAGTGCACATCATCATACATCTTGAACAAAGAAATGAAAAAATGGTCATACGTTATTGTTTTTTACTCGGTCATACAACACATTTAATCAAAACATTGACAAAATTTTCATTTTGGTGAACCTCCCCTATAAATGCAGGACTGGTTTACTCTTAATTCTTATTTTATTGATGTTAGGGTGTTAGGCAAGCAGACAGTTCTTGTTTCAGTTCTTCGACTGAGACAGCAAATCAGGAAACATGTCTTTAGTAAGATACAGAAAAAGAAAAAAAAAAAATAGAGAAGTAGAAAAATAGTACATTCCCACACTTTCAAGGGGGAAGAAAGTGTAAAATGTATGAATGAAGTATAAAACTCTTGCAGTTCAAAAAGCTTACACTACATCCTACGTGTTCTCTGTTCAACTCACGGAAAAAGTGTTTACACCAGTTTACACTTTCTTCGTAACTTGAATACGAAAGGCGGTCTGGCGGAAGCTAGATATTTTACTGCATAACTTGTTAAATATGGATTTTTTTTTTTTTACACAAACGCATTGCTTCAGAAGGCTTTTATTAACCCCCCGGAGCCATGTGGAGTACACGTTTATGATGGATGGATGTGGATAGAAGCACTTTCAGCAGCTTCATACTCGTGGGTCCCGTTCACTGCCATTAAAGCTTGGATGCGTCAGGATATTTATTAAAATATCTCCAAGAGTGTTTTTCAAAAAGAAGGAAGTCATATACACCTAGGATGGCTTGAGGGTGAGTAAAGCTTGGGCTAATTTTCATTTGAAAGTGAACTAATCCTTAAATCATGCACCTCACCATTTATTTATTCATTTATTTTTTTGTGGCAGGCAACTGGTTGATCTGATTGAACATATAAGGCTCTTTTTACTGAGAAAAAGGGAAAAAGTCTTCAGACACATTACCAGTAGAACGTGAAAAATTCTTGCATAGGGATGCGTGCATATGTTAAATTAATAATGTTGTGTGATATTTCATTTATTTCTTTAACAAACATTAACATTATCATTTAACTAAAACATTTTATACACTGAGATGTACCAAATGCTGAGTGTTTTTGACATGAGAAATTAGACTGGTTGCTGTTTTAGAACATTAAGCTACATTAGGCGTCTGAGAATGTCACCCCATGCCACCCCAGTAGATTTGAAACCAGTTTGATCTGGTCTGGCTGGATTTAGGATGGCACAGACTAGGGCTGTGACGATAAGCGCAATCATAATACCGCACTATTGACGAGCCAAACCCAGAGGACTGCAAAAACCGCAGCAACCGATTATGTCTTTCTCGTTTTACATTTCATACATGTGTACTAAATATTACATAAGTTAATAATGATAGCATAATGTGTACCATGGTGATTTGTCTGATGATTTGTCTGATAATGATATCCTACATTTCAGGATCTTCGAACAAAAAGAAAGAAAAAAAAACATAACTGACAATGCATCTCTCGTGAGAGATAAAATCACCATAGCAGTCTGGGATTATCAGAAATAGAGATGTGTTACAGTTCACGCTATAGGTTACATATCCTTTGAATCAGATTTCTTAGCATTGATGAATTAATTAAAATGATCTTAATCTTTATAGAAGTCAAATATGTCCATCACTGTCCATATTGTAGACATGATGAGAAAAATGAATAGACCTTTACTATTTACACAATTAATTTATGAATGAAATTGTTTCCTGTTACACCTGAGCTTTAGTAGAGGGTTGCATGGTTATAATTATCTAATATTATCAATCTTGCAAGTAAAAGAAGTTTAGATGTGTGTCTCTAATTCTGATATCTTCTCCATCAGCCTGTCTATTTCCCTGCATTTATGATGTGTGAAACCCTCATTGTTGACAGAGAAGGCTACGCTAAACATGGCAGGCAGTGCAAGTGACAATAACAGAAGATGACATGAGTAAACGTATTTGTTGACTGATTCTGGTGTTGTGCCGAATTCTGTGACCCTAGCAGGCGCTGTATTGCGCTAATCCAACCTACTCCTAATCCCAATCCTAATTATACCATCACTACAGCGCCTACTAGGGTCACATAATTCGGGGGGGGTCACAATTCGGCACTACACCGGCTTACCACAGTTGTTTGATGGACACGTAGAAAAAGAAGCGCATGAGAGAAGTTAACAGGCTAGCGAAATGCTAACATCTTGTGCTAGTGATAAGGATTTAGAGATTAATGTTATAGGCAATATTAGACAATATCAGATATATGGTAATGAGTAGGGCTGGATGATTATGACCTAAAATCAAAACCTCAATTAACTGAACATTTTACCTCGATTACAATTAATGATCGATTATTTTGCTTTTTTTTTTTTTTTTGCCCTCATAGTTCACTTACAAGGTTTGTAGGCTACTGTAAATATGCTTGACTATTAAATGTGTGATATTTTTTCCTATTGAAAGAGTGATCTGACATAACAGCTCACTTTCAGCAGTTATTTTATCTATGATTCGTAACATTTCAATCAGATAAAGATAAATTAGCACAGTGCCAGTACATAATGAGAGCGACTGCGTGTGTGAATTAGTCATACCGTCTCTCTGTTAATTGTAAAGCTGTGGGTTGTAAATAGTTACTTCAAAAGTACAAAAATATATGCTAGTTTCTAAGGTACTTTAGTGATAAATCACAGGACAGCGCTGACAACGAGTTTCTGTGTTTCTCTCTGTGCGCGTGATCGTCACGTTTTGTACAGCTACTGTTTGTATGAGTGTTCGTGCCACAATGCAGCTACGCGAGCACGGTAGCTCGAGTAATCGAAACCAAAGTAATCGAAACCGATTAGCCGAAACCGATTACCGAGTACCTCGATATAATAATACACATCCGATCGTCTAATTGCTTGAATGTCCAAACTGGCAAACCGTAAAACACATACAACTGACAAAGTTTAGTGAAGACGCAAATCTCACCACGCCGTCTCTGTGTGTTGACTCAGCGTTCACCTCTGTGTTGATTCCATGCAGCTGACTGGACGGGGCGGAGTCACGTGGCTACACACGCGGTAGAACGTTTTTTAGGGAAGTATTACCAGGATTAAAAAAATCTAAATAACTGACATGGGAAAATTACGTCGGTTAGAGGTTCTGAATTTGGTTTCGATTACTTTTCGATTAATCGTCCAGCCCTTTTGTGTTTTTAACGTTTGCCGGTTCCCGCCTCGCCCTGTTTGTCACAGATAGTAAATAGAAATTCAAAAAGCTATACAGAGCTACAAAAGCAAACCACTCAGCAAAAATAGGATACAATCTTTATTTTAGAGAACAGTTTATCAATTTATTGGAACAGAAGCAAAGTAATACAATAATTTAATAAGCAATCATCCTGTCTGTTACTGATTACTGACTTTATTATTAATGATCAGCCATTTATTGCTTAATAAAGGTCAAGCATGAAGAAACAGCAGAAACGGAAGCATAACTAACGTCTGATGCTCTTCTAATGCCACACAAATCACATTTTGTAGAAAAAGTAAAAATCCTGTTTTATCTTAAGCGATGATTAAGGCAGAAAAAGAAATTAAACACTTTATTGTCAAATCATTAGGGGTGTGACGAGACAGTTTGCTTACAAGACGAGACAAGATTGAGTTCATAAGTCGAAATTTTTAAGAAATTCTCAATGATGAAATACAGGACTAGAAAAATAGTCTGTAGCTGCATTTGAAATGTTTCAACTAATCATCTTGTAATAAATGTCATTTTATTTCTACTTTCTGAGTATGAATTGTCATATGTAGTAAAAGACAACAATACTCAAGCACTGTAAAAGGTTTTGAGTCTCTTCAGACCTTAAAACTGTACATGATTTATGAGCTTCTACAACTTTTGACCTCCTTTTCACAAATTCATTATAGAAATAAAAACAGTATAAATAAAAATGAATAACTTTTTAGTCTTATTAAGTGCAAACAATAAATGCAACCATAAAGTACTAAGTACTTTACTTTTGCTATCGCGCACACTGTGATTAAGATGCGACGGTGCTGAGCGCAAATTCTGATGTCATCACTTACTCTCGTCACATGATCAGTGAACTCTGATTCTTGCTGCACTATGTACGACTCTGCAGCTCGTGTTGCATGAGATGGATGGGATTGAAATTAAATGGTTTTTATTTCTATAAAAAGCAAAACGCCAGTGGAGGTGTAATGTAAACGTAGCAGTGGCATATTCTATCCTAATATCACAATCTGTCATGGCAATATCGAGAGACAGCTTTTCAACTCGACGAGAAATCTTGTCACAATCCTGCGAGCACGAGATCTCGTCACACCCCTACAAATCAGTGTTATATATAGTGTTTTCACGTTAGTTCGTTTGTCATTTAGATGGCACTACACCACAGCTATTTTCAGTTTCAGAATTGTACTCTGCAAATGTATTTGAATTTTATGTAACAGTGGCCGTCATTTAGTTTTCCATTATGTGTAATCATCCCACAGTCCTCTCTTTCCTCTCGCAGTTTCCAGTCATCCGGTTGCCCAGGATTCCAGCGTCTGTGAATAATGCCAATCAACAAATGTCACTCCATTCCATCTGAAAATAAAACAACTTTCTAGCATCCCATCCGATCTAGAGTTCATTTTATACTACAGTGCATCCGGAAAGTATTCACAGCACTTCACTTTTTCCACATTTTGTTATGTTACAGCCTTATTCCAAAAGGGATTAAATTCATTAATTTCCTCAAAATTCTACAAACAATACCCCATAATGACAACGTGAAAGAAGTTTGTTTGAAAACTTAAATAAAAAAATAAAAAAAACGAAAAAAGTCACGTGTACATAAGTATTCACAGCCTTTGCCGTGGCACTCAAAATTGAGCTCAGGTGCATCCTGTTTCCACTGACCATCCGTGAGATGTTTCTACAACTTGATTGGAGTCCAGCGGTGGTAAATTCAGTTGATTGGACACGCACACAAAAAAGGCACACACCTGTCTATATAAGGTCCCACAGCCATGAAGTACATGGAATTGTCTGTAGACCTCCGAGACAGGATTGTAGCGAGATGCAGATCTGGGGAAGGGTACAGAAAATTTTCTGCAGCATTGGTCCCAATGAGCACAGTGGCCTCCATCATCCGGAAATGGAAGAAGTTTGGAACCACCAGGACACTTCCTAGAGCGGAAGTGATCGGGGGAAAAGGGCCTTAGTCAGGGAGGTGACCAAGAACCCGATGGTCACTCTGACAGAGCTCCAACGTTTCTCTGTGGAGAGAGAAGAACCTTCCAGAAGAACAACCATCTCTGCAGCACTCCACCAATCAGGCCTGTATGGTAGAGTGGCCAGACGGAAGCCACTCCTCAGTAAAAGGCACATGACAGCCCGCCTGGAGGACTCTCAGACCATGAGAAACAAAGATTGAACTCTTTGGCCTGAATAGCAAGCGTCCTGTCTGGAGGAAACTAGGCACCGCTCATCACCTGGCCAATACCATCCCTACAGTGAAGCATGGTGGTGGCAAGCATCATACTGTTGGGATGTTTTTCAGTGGTAGGAACTGGGAGACTAGTCAGGATCGAGGGAAAGATGAATGCAGCAATGTACAGAGACATACTTCCTGCAGAGTGCTCTGGACCTCAGACTAGGGCGAAGGTTCATCTTCCAACAGGACAACAACCCTAAGCACACAGCCAAGACAACAAAGGAGACAGCAAACTCTGTGAATGTCCTTGAGTGGCCCAGCCAGAGCCCAGACTTGAACCTGATGGAACATTTCTGGAGAGATCTGAAAATGGCTGACGCTCCCCATCCAACTTGATGGAGCTTGAGAGGTCCTGCAAAGAAGAATGGGAGAAACTGCCCAAAAATAGGTGTGCTAAGCTTGTAGTATCATACTCAAAAAGACTTGAGGCTGTAATTGGTGCCAAAGGTGCTTTAACAAAGTATTGAGCAAAGGCTGTGAATACTTATGTACATGTGATATTTTTAATAACTTTACAAAGATTTCAAACAATTTTTTTTTTTTCGTTGTCATTATGGGGTATTGTTTGTAGAATTTTGAGGAAAATAATGAATTTAATCCATTTTGGAATAAGGCTGTAACATAACAAAATGTGGAAAAATTGAAGTGCTGTGAATACTTTCTGGATGCATTTAATCCCAACACCAACAAAAATATTTAAACAGATGAAAATTTTGTTTAATGCTAAATGCATTCACTTGACAAGCAATAGCTTGAAATACATTATCTTGAAGTAGCTGCTTCCTTTCCTACTCAAGATTACAAAAAGGGCAATAATTGGAAAATGGAAAACTATGTAACCATTATCCACCTTATTATTAACATAAGAGTGGTGTGGTCATTTCTGGCTTGAATGTGTAAGGCTTCCGGTTTCTGGTTTTATGTGAAAAAACTCGGAATGATTTTGCAGGGAAAATCAAAAGGATGTGATAGTTACACCTACTCCGGAGAGCCTCTCTTCTGTTCAATGACACATGAAACAAACAGTGTTCAGGATAATGCTGAAAAGCCACGCTTTACTGAAATGTCAATGTGTCATGCAAAGAAAAGGGATTAATTAAAACTATAGACTCACATAGCCAGATCTATATTTACTTCATCTGTCGATATGATGCTGGTGAATCGCAGATCTGGTGCAAACCACATCGCTACGATCAGATGCTTTCTTTAACTGCTGTTTTGTTACCGCTGTCATTTTTGTTGTGTGTTTATTACGATTGTGAGCATTAGCAACAAATTGCTGGCTGCAGTTCACTTAATGGCCACCGGTGTCGCTAATAACAAGGGTTTCTAAATTCTACATATGCAGGGTTTCTGCAGGTTTTATGAAGGTAAATTTAAGACCTTTTTAAGACCAATTAAAGAAAATTTAAGGAATAAATCAAAGGGAGCATAACGTCAGTATGGTCTCTAAATGTAAATGTCTAGGAAGCACACAATGAGCTGTATTAGCAACACTTCAAAGTTTGACGCTAATTTTGTTCAATTTCTCAGAAAACAAGACTTAATTTCTTGGATGTTAATTTAAGGATGTTTAGATATTTGTACTGAAAAACAAAAATCCTGAGGAAGATCTTTTTTTCAATTTTTTTTGCAGTGCATGTAATTTAATCTAGGGCCCTATGAAATGAGTTCTATTTTTTTATTTTAGTTTTTAGTTTTACTTTGTTTTGATGGTCCAATTAAATTTTATTAGTGCTAAAAAGCATGTCTAATTCATTGAAATCATGAAACATACAATTTAACAGCCATTTTTTAAAAGTTTAACAAAAAATAAATTTTTAGGGCCCTATGAAATATGTTTTTTTTTTTTTTTTTTTTTTTTACTAAATTCTACCAAAGTTTTCCATTTTTGGGTGAACTATTGATGACATCATTTTTATTTTTGGGCGAACTAACCCTTTAAGTGTAGGCTACTGACCTGCTTGTCCATCAGTAAATCAGTCAGTCACAAGTAAAAAAGTTGCTTGTCCAAAAAAAAATTTTTTTTGTTTTTGTTTTTGTATAAATATAATTTATTCTGAAGCAATATTCTCATCAGTGTTCTATCAGCATATTTAGTTCTGCATATTTGTGATATTTACCTCAAGGGCACTTTTTTACATTTATAAATGGCTTAAATCTTATTAAATATATTCATTTTATCCTTAAATTTGATCAATAAAATTAATAAGACACTATAGGGGTGTAACCAATCAAAGTAAATCATAAACACACTGTAAAATTACAACTGCATTAGATAATGTTATGATATTGTTTTAAATAGAAATGTTGGGGGGAAAAAATTATAAACATGAAACTAAATCGCTAGTAGATGGTGGCAATTGATGAGCGAGTCATTGAGTCATTCATTCAAATGATTCGTTCAAACGGCTGAATCCTTCAGTGACGAAACACGGCTGGGTGTTGCTGTGAGATGCGCTACGGTTCTGATGTGATCATTTTTTGGAACTACTTGGAAATATTTTTGCAATATTAGTGCAATAACTGCATTATTGAGTACTGTGAATGTATAACTCACCAGAGGTCTGTTGTTTAGAGGAAAGAGATGCGACAGATGAAGTGAGATCCGACACTGAATCCTTCAGGGCACTCAGTGACCTCGACAGAGACTCTTTAACACGAGACAAACTCCATAAATATGATATATCAGCAAGATGTGCATAGGAGTTTACTGTGATGTTTTTATTGAGACAGGCTTGAATTATATTATGCAAGTCTATAATTACATACAAACTTATAAATTCATGCTTCTAATATTAGCTGATATATATATACACATCTACATTCAATCCACAGAAGACAACATCTATGTAAAGTTATTAAAAGATTTGAACACCTGCATCATTCAGAACTCAAGCTGTTCATCAAACTCTTCACTTCTGTTTGCGAATCATCCTGTACTGTGGAGAAGAAATGTAGATGTTTGGGTGGATTGTGTGCATTTACTGGACTCTTATTAATTTGAGTGCTGTTTTGTTCGTGTAATGTAGGCTGTACTCACTGATGACTGATAGTTGAGAAGAAAGAGATGAAACAGAAGAACTAAGATCTGACACCAAACTCTTCAGGTCACTCATTGAGCTCGACAGAGACTCTTTAACATGAAACAAAAGCCATACAATATACTGATTCAGCAAGATCACTGTGCATAGCAATAATGGCTTTGTGAATTAGAAAATATAAAAATACATAATCAACATCTGCGCATAACAGTTTTGTGTGTTTATAAGAACTTTGCACACTGTGTTCATAAAACTTCTGTTTTAATTCTGTAACACTTTACAATAAGATCTTATTTGTTAACATAGTTAATTCATGAGTAAAAATATATTTTTTTACAGCATTTAACATTTGTTAAAGGTGCAGTAAGTGATTTCTGAGAAACACTGAATCAACCCAAACAAACACACCCCTCCCTTCATTGCTCCGCCCCCCAAAATGCACGAACACGCAGTGCAAGAGTGGATGTCTCTTTATCATAGCTGAAGCGAAGAAAATAATGCTTTGTGAAAAATAAAGTGAAGATGATGAACAAGAAGAAGAAAAAATTAACATACAGTACACGAGAGTATATACAAGCAAGAGTCAGTATTAGCCACCAGCAGCACAGCAGCTCCAGACAACCAATGACACTCAAAACTGTACAACAGCATATCTTGGTTCAGTGAAACAGCAAAAACAATGTTACTCACGTATGGAGCAGAACAATGCAACCTCTGCATCTGTTTTCAGGCCTTCCCGTTCTCTAACGTCTCTAATATGAATGCGGGTCCTAGCACGCAAAACCTGATCTTAACCCTCTTTATCTAGTAATATTCTTCTGAGATTTTCACTTTTGTAATGTCTCTTAGCCATCTCTCTTTCTACAGTTCTACATGAACTATTGTTAACATCAGTTAAAGGGTTAGTTCACCCAAAAATGAAAACTCTGTCATTAATTACTCACCCGTTCCACACCCATAAGATCTTCGTTCATCTTCAGAACACAAATTAAGATATTTTTGATGAAATCCGATGGCTTAGTGAGGCCTCTATTGAGAGCAATGTCACTGCACTGTAGCGTCTGGACCAATCAGACACACAGTTATTCATTATATCTAATGAATTACCCAGAAACTCACTCTCTCACAAGTCCTGTTAATTCCATCCCCCACAGCTGCAATACAGCGACAGAATAGGTGTCCTGTTCCTATTTTATTGCTGTCGGGAATGTGCAGAGAAGACTCCGACAAATAAACCCTTTTAATCCTATATATTCTATATATAACCACATGAGAAATGTATAAACGTGTATCCAGTTTTCCCTGCTCATGATTTTCCTTTTATAAGGTTTATTTTATGTATTAATTCTCTCTTTTGAACTATTTTTGTATCAATGTTTCAGAGTTGCAAAGTTATAATTACCTAAAATCACATGGGTAGCATGTTTGGTATCCATGGACTCCAACTTTCGTTTTTCTATTTGGTAATTTATGTTACATGTTACTAACTCTGTGACACATTAGTATTATAAGAATCTAGAAGGTTCTTCTCTCAAACATCCAATCCAATGTCTTATGCTAATATCTTGCTAGAGGACAAAGACTTGTAAAGGTTTCCCTCCGAGGGGAAAACTCCTTATTGGCTCAGACACCTCAAGTGGGTGCGACATGTTCACCCCTTAAAATCACTGATCACAAGATCACTCCCTCTCTTTTTCCTGCTTCTTGGACGACTAAAAAGTCACCTTGTTGCTGCAGGCCCCTCCAGGCCAAGGCCTGTAGGCCTTAGGCCTCAGCCTGCAACCCAGCCATGTGCTCATCTATGACAGAGAGAAAGAACTCTGTTCCCCTCTAAGAGTCAAATTAACAGCTTAAGTTGTTTCATATTACTTCATCCAACGCAGAAGATACTGGCAACAACTTCGGACCGAATCATCGATTTCTCCTCAGTCTGCAGATCTGATGCTACTCAGCCTAAAGGCACCCTGCAAGTATCGTACATCTGAACACTAAACTGCGATTTAGTATTAATGTGTAAACCACCTGTCAGCAAAGGTGTTTTATTACTGAGAAATCTGATGATTCTTTTCCAGACTCTTTGACTCTTCCCATAGCTCTATTTCCGGTCCCACTTCCGGTTCAACTCTATCATTGCTCATTTTTACCTACGTATGTGTATGACCTGCGTGTATGTTATGTGTTTGTGAGTGAGTTAATAAAGATTGTGCACAATAGATGTTTGGTTCTGACTCTGTCTGCTAATAAATTGTCTCTTAATTGATTTAGATCTTGACTACAGGCTCTGAGTAGTACTGTACAAATAGAATGTTGTTTTTCCATAACCTGGAAATGAACATTTCTTAGACTTAATAAACAATTAACACTAAGTGTCCACTGGACGAACAGGTTAATTGATTGTAATATAAATTTTAATGTAGCTACATCAAGTTAATCTGATTAACTGATTCACATATTCATAATTAATCAATTAAAATGAGTTATGAATAATTATTAATATTTCCCCTTTGAGTTAATTTGCTACAGCACCTCTCAAGATCCATAAAGGTACTGAAAACATATTTAAAACAGTTCATGTAAGTACAGTGGTTCAACCTTAATATTATACAGCGAGGGGAATACTTTTTGTGCGCCAAAACCCCCCCCAAAATAACGACTTTTCAACAAAATATCTAGTGATGGCCGATTACAAAACACTGCTTCAATCAGTGGTTTCAAAACAAAAGCTTCAAAGCTTCATGAAGCAGTGTTTTGAAATCGCCCATCACTAGATATTGTCGAAAAGTCGTTATTTTGTTTTTTTTGGCGCACAAAAAGTATTCTCGTCGCTTCATAACATTAAGGTTGAACCACTGTACTCACATGAACTGTTTTAAATATGTTTTTAGTAGCTTTATGGATCTTGAGAGGTACGGTGACATTGCTCTCAATAGAGGCCTCACTAAGCCATCGGATTTCATCAAAAATATCTTAATTTGTGTTCTGAAGATAAACGAAGGTCTTACCGGTGTAGAATGACATGAGGGTGAGTAATTAATGACAGAATTTTCATTTTTGGGTGAACTAACCCTTTAACCAATGTTAACAATGAAAAAATTAATACATGCTTTAGAAGTACTGTTCATTGTTAGTTCATGCTAACTAACGAAATTTAACTAAGGTTATCAAATGAAATAACATGTTAAAATCTCTTTGTACTTTTTGCACTTACTTTCCTTGCAATTGAAATTCCTTGGAAATATATTCAGTGTTAACGTCTCCAATAAGACAGATTTGAGATTTGATTGCGGTCTAATTTAGGATTCGGCTTTCTGAGCCCACATGCATCCACTCATAACCAGATACAGTTAATGTTATATGATAAATTTTACAAGAGAGCGTAACAAGAGAATTAAATGTTCACTATAAGGTCTTATCAATTCATTAATACATTTTATTAAATGTTAAATTCATATTAATTTTGTGCATCTGTCTTACCAAAGTCACATTGTTTCTGTTTCTGCTCCTGGTTGTCAACTGTGAAAGGAAAAAATATATATATTTGATTGATAAACAATCAAGAATATGAGAGTTTGCCCTTAAAAATATTTATGTTGTCTGTTTTAAATGATAAGATTTGCAGACCTGCATCATTCAGTTTGGATGTCAGCGCTGATACAGCAGAATTCAAACTGTTCATCAAACTCTTCACTTCAGTGTGCGACAGACCCTGCTGACGCTCTGTGAAGAAGAAGTAAAACAAGTTCTGATTTTACAGTCAGAAATACACAGTTGTGTCCTGGTAGGAAAAAAATCGATTTAATTATAATAATCACATTCATGTGTTGTGATAGAGGATTTAAAGGTACAGTACATAATAATACAAAATTAAAATCTTTTGCTGGTTTTCCTCTTGTTTGGATGTGATTGAACTCAATGAAGAGGCAAGATTGCTCATCAAGGTCTCAATAGTCTTTACTTGAACTTCTTATAGAGAGAGAGTGATAGAGACATAAAAAAAACCAAAGACACTTTTTCTAAAGTTAAAGGGGACCTATAATGCCCGTTTTACAAGATGTAATATAAGTCTCTGGTGTCCCCAGAATGTGTCTGTGAAGTTTCAGCTCAAAATACCCCACAGATCATTTATTATAGCTTGTCAAATTTGCCCCTATTTGGGTGTGAGCAAAAACATGCCGTTTTTGTGTGTGTCCCTTTAAATGCAAATGAGCTGCTGCTCCCGGCCCTCTTTCCAGAAGAGGGTGGAGCTTTAACAGCTCACACTTTGGTTGCTCAACAACAACAAAGCTGGAGAATCTCACGCAGCCAAACTGAGGATTGTCAGTAACGGTGTTCAGCCTTACATTGTTCAAACCGGAGTCGACACTGATGGAGAGACTCAGGAAGAAGTTACAACTTTTAGACATTTCTGAATGGTTAGTGGATAAATTTATGTAGTTGCTGTGGAGTTGATTCAACTCATCCACTAGCATGTGCCGTCATGTTAATCTTTTGTGCAAATCCAGCGTTGAATTGACCCTCGTTTGTGAAGCAGTCCGGTGTAAAATGACGGCATGACAACAACACTCTACTACAACAACTCTTCCTCTTCGCTAAAGCAGCCCAACATGGCCTTAATTTTGGGGTTTGTGATGTCACAAACCCAGGAAGAAGCTCATTGTAGTCTCTACCAGCCGTTTGTTGTAGTCCTTAAAAAGCGAAGAAAATAACTTCCTTTGCATTGAACTTTGAGCGTCGTAACTTTGCAGATGTTGTTTATGCTCAAACAGCAACATTATACACTAACTAAAGTTAAAAAAGTCAAATCATAATCAAGGAAACAGTTAAGGCAAAGACCAAGACACTATTGAAATATTTTTTCTCCTCCCATCTCATAATTTTTCCATCACCATGTCCAGGGATGGGCTGGGAGTAAAAAACAGCCCTGGATTTCCCCCAAATAGGCCCCACCACAACTACAAACAGCCGCTACTATCTCACAATATTACAGCAGTCAATGTATCGCATACTTTTATTCAGCAAGGATGCATTAAAATGAAAAACTTTTATATTTTTACGAAAAACTATTTCAGCAGCACTATTGCAAAACTTTTTTTTTCTTTTACCTTCTCCCAACCACCTTTATCTTTAAGTTTTTTGCTTGCCATCCCATCACGAGCCCACTCTTATGGAAGCCCATATCCGCCACTAAATAAAAAAATAAAACAGTAACTGCGACTTTTTATCTCCGAATTGTGACTTTTTATCTCGCAATTGCGAGTTTGTCACAATTCTGACTTTTTTTCTCACAAGTCTAAGATATAAACTCGCAATTGCATGATATAAAGTCACAATTCTGAGATATAAACTTGCGAGAAAAAACGTTTCACACAGTTGTGAGTTTATATCTCACAATGGTGAGAAAAAAAGTCAGAATTGTGACTTTACATCACGCAATTGCGAGTTTATATCTCAGAATTCTGACCTTTTCTCACAATTGTGAGTTATAAAGTCCGAATTGCAAGAAAGACAGAATTCTGACATTAAATCACGCAATTCTGAGTTTATAACTCACAATTGTGAGGAAAAAAAGTCAGAATTCTGAGATAAAAAGTTGCAATTACTGTTTTTATTTTTCTATTTAGTTCTGGAAACGGGCTTCCATACACTCTCCTTCGCGTCAGTATCGGTTTATTATAAGCAACAACAACAACAAAAAAAAAAAAATGCATTAGCTTTCGTTGGCCGTCAACATCACTTAATCTGATGCTTTTTCTTTGTTGGCATCAAAAATTATTTGGTATCACATAGTCATTAACAAACATTAGCCTCAATGTTCAGAATCATAATTCTGATTCACCAGGCATTGAAGGTAGTTGTACGATCTTTCAGTTAAATACAATTTAGTATCATAGCGAACCTTTGCTAAATGTCGTCTTCTGTTCCATGTCCATTTTCATGCTTTCTTCAAAACTGTTCTGATACACCATCATGACTTTTGCAATTACTTGCTTCCTAGAGAGAATCCTCCCTTATTTATAGTCCCATTCACAACAGCCCCTGCAATGACAGTATAAGTATATTTGTGTATAATAACACAGCACTTTCAGTTCCTCATTCCAAAGAATACACGTTACACGTTTACTATAGGTTGTTTTGGATAAACGCATCAGCTAAATGGCTAATTAAAACTGCTTGCTCAGTGTTTTTAGCATCATCTGCTTTGACTATGGTTTATCAGCCCTTTGTTTGAACTTTTACCCTTTACCAGTTACACAGTGCAGAAAGACCGCTACCGCACACATTATGATAGACCTATAGAAAAAAATATTTGACTCTTTTTCTTTTCTTAGAATGGCTTAACTTGAAGTGCTGTACAAAAAAAATTATTATTTTAAGGTACTTTATGATATGTTGCCATATGGCAACAACATACAATAGTGGAAATAACTTAGAATAAGTGTAAGTATATATAGTTAATATTTTTCCTCAGAAATGTTGTTTGTGTTGAATCAACTGGTGCTATTATAAGCTTTAACAGTAATTATAAACAACACCTTATACATACTTTCCAACATCTTGTGCTTTTATTTATTCCATTCTTTTTAGCTGAATAATGCTTTATATTCTTTGAATTTCTTTATATTTTTCATGAATATTATTTAAATTGCAAATTTATACATATCATAAAACATTGACATAAAACCAAAAACATTGCAGTTCATGAAAATTTAACATTATGCAATGTTATGAGAGGAAAATTATGAACATGAACCCCCCTATAATCCTTGAAACTTCACCTTTTTTTCTGTACGAAACTTCACAAAGCAATTTTTTTCAGAGGTGAGGCACAGGTACACATCACATTTGGTGCACTTCACCCTAACAACACACTTACAGCTACTTGCACCTGCCTTTTTGAGACACCATGGTAGGCCAGTGGTTGGTCTGGGCCAGTAGTACTGGCTGTGGTGGCAGTGGGCTCCTTTTGCCTGAATTACTGCAGCAATGCGGCGTGGCATGGAGTCAATCAGTCTGTGGCACTGCTCAGGTGTTATAAGAGCCCAGGTTGCTCTGCGGTGACCTTGGACCTCAGAAAACACAGTGGACCAACAACAGCAGATGACATGGCACCCCAAACCATCACTGACTGTGGAAACTTTACACTGGACCTCAAGCAACGTGGATTGTGTGCCTCTCCTCTCTTCCTCCAGACTCTGGGACCCTGATTTCCAAAGGAAATGCAAGATTTACTTTCATCATCAGAGAACATAACTTTGTCCTATTTCTTTCATATCTTCTCTCCAGATGAGTTTTATTGCTTTATTGCAAGGTGCTTGATCTCAGCTTTTGTCTTAGCAGGAAAATCAAGTCTTACACCTGAGAATAGTCCAATAAAAAAATGCTGTTGTTAAGATAATATATCTTGATGAGGAGCTTGATATGCAAGGAAAAAAAGTACACTGCACATGTGAGCGGTTTAGTTGTGCATCCACTTTTCTTTTCCTTGTTGCAAAATGTTAAACTTTTCACCCATTGTTTGAAAAAAAGATAACCATCAGGCTTGATGCAATTTCCACACAGACACTTTTTGCTCAGTAAATCTGACTGAATTCAGATTATTTTAGCAGTTTAGCAAAACTGGGTTTTATATTAACAGGGTTCGTACAAGGTGCTTAAAGTGCTTGAAGTATTTGAATTTGACTTTTTGAAATTTAAGTCCCGGCAGACCCTTGAAAACAGCCATATTTATGAAAAGGTAAAAGAAAAAAGTATAAGGAAAGCAATTTTTTTCGGTTAAAGTTATCACATTCATTGCATGTGCTGCACTTTATTTGTACCATTTTGTTTTATTAGTTTATATTTATTTATCAATTTACCTTTTATATAACTCCTCCAAAGAAAATAAAGATATTGTTTGATAAGTGACATTATTAATTGAAAATGTCATTTTACAGTATCTGTAAAAACCCTGGATTAATTACAATTCAGTCATTGTACTCCTCATGATTAGTTTATAATAACACTACTGGTCAAATGTTTAGAATAATTATGATTTTTTTTTATGTTTTTGAAAAAAAAAAGTCTCTTTTGCTCCTTAAGGCTGCATTTATTTGGTCAAAAATACATAAAAATAGTGTAAACACCTAACTGCGCACCACCCTTTCCTTTACAGCAGTGTGCTTCCGTTCCTCCCTAAGCCAAACTTAACATCCAGTTCAGCCGAATAAGTGTGTTGTAAAATGCAGTCCACTGTTGCTAAACTGTGGGACGTACTTAATATTAAACAGAGTTAAATTACACATTTGTTCATATCACCCACCAATAATCCTGTTAAATAATTGATTTTAATATTGACCAAAATAATCGCGATTCTCATTTTTGCCACAATCGAGCAGCCCTACATTAAGTGATACCATGAATGCAAATTGCTTTGAAAAAGTAAAGTAAAACTATCTAACTGCAGATCTTTTCAGTTACACAGAAGCCACAGATACAGGATGTGTGAAGCAAACTTCTTCACACTCGGGCGTCGAGGTCAGGTGAGTGCAGAAGAGACTCATCATCTTACATCATAAGCAAAGAAATGATGCTTTGCTTTTGGTTGACCCACTAATACAAAAATTATACTAATATTAAACTTATTTCAGAAAGCTAGCACAATGTTTTCCATGCAAGTGATTATAATCTTAGCCCTCTATGTCAGTAAGGTTCAATATGTGTACTAGTAAAAAATTAAATTGTACATGAAATAAACCTAGTTTTTAATGCATCAGATGTCTGCACCACCCTGTACTGTTGGACAGAAGCAGTGAGTTTCATCTTACTGCTTCTGTCCAACAATAAAAATCATACAATAATCATTTTAAAAAAAAATAACACATTTTGAAGTTTTAAAATAATTTATTTAATCACAGTATTCAGGACCTCATTAAGATCCTTTCTATTGCATGACAGGGAGACAAGTTATTACAGTTTATCACTGTGAATTTCTTGAACATTAAAGCAAGGGTTAATTTGGTAGAATGAGATATTAATTTGGTCATATTAGTAACTACACCACAACATTAATAAACACATCATTAATGTGATTTGTAATTTACAAAAGTAAACAAAGACAAACAATTTTGGGACAATTCCCACACCCCACACAAAAACTCAATACACTCAAAGCAAAGCCTATTTGTACAGTGCTTTTAGAATTGTATTTATTCAATTTTGACCACACTTCGCTGCAGCTACTCTCAGTCCTGATTTCCCTTTTCACATATATACTTCAGTTTGGAAGAGCAGTGGATGTCATTGAGCATCCCATCATATGCAATTTGCCCACAATCCTCTCCTTCCTCTCCCTTCCCTCCCAAACCATGGTCGGTCCATTCATCTGGCTGCCCAGGTCTCCAATGTCTGCAAAAATAAAATCTAAAATCTGTTACTAGGGTTGCCAAAAGTACCAGTACTTCGGTACCAAGTCGGTACTGAAATTTTAAAAATGTGACATTACCAGCATTTCTGCCAATCACAGACATATCTGTTGAGCGTGTGACCAATCAGAGCTGTTTAAGTTAATCAGAATCCGCTCAACACTGCTCAAAACAGTTCACCGCACGCTTTAGAGCTCATTTCAGTTTTACCAACAAAGTGTAAACACGATGTAAATAAGAGATTCATTGCACAGTGAAGACAGCTTATTATAAGGTGTAGATCTCAGTGTGTAGGTGCTGAAGTGATTGACAGCTTCAGTGATTATAAAGAGAGCATTCTTTGCTCTGTTTATAACCCAATAGCCCATATACAATTTGAATAAAACTGCAAAGTTTGTATTTACAACTGTATTTAAATGCGCGATTGAATCTGAAAATGCAATGACTGACAGTGATATAACCAAAGCAAAAGATGGGGCAAAAGAATCTGATACTTTATGTCAAAATAGATGTGCATTAAATCTGACAGCAGATATACTAATTTAATTAAATTGCAGTGTTTTGCGATTAGATAAGGACACAAGCTATATCATGCTTTTGATTTTAGTTTGTTTGACAGATACTTTACCAAAGCAATGGCACAAAGCACAATATTAGAGACCTATGAGAAGTTTAAAAACATTTTGGTTCATTATGAAACCAAAATGTCCAGGTAATGAATAGTAAGCATTTAGTATATGCAACCCTACCTGACCTGGATCATGTCAGTCCTATTTATATATGTGACCCACGCTGGCAAAATGATTTGAATGTGCACGTGCTGATTTCGAGCTACAGGCAAAACAAGTGAAAAATGTCGAAATTGAGGTTTTCACAAAAATTAGTTCATTAAGCCCTCGTCTAGCAATCACAATGCTCCAAATAGCAATTAAACATCTAAAAGTATCTTTATTTCTATGTTTTCTGAGAGGAGTACCTTTCCTTTGACCTTGAAAAATGCTGTTTATCTCTGGGCGACTGGCGCTTCCCCTCAGCACAAGTTTGATAACGTTGTAAAGCGCAGCATTCCAACTTTGTGAATATTCATAGCGAATTCTTGATGGCATGAGTCTGAACCAATGAAATGTGATTTTCAAATTCATGCTGATGAATCAAAACGATCTTACTGGCGCTGACTGACAGATCCGAAGCGCTTGCAAAGACGTCTGTGTTGGCGAGTATTCACGCGAACATTATCTGATATGTCTTAAGTGAACATTTGGTTAACTGTTGAGGAAAAACATCTGATGTGTAACACTATATTAGATCTGTTAGGTACAGTAAGTCTTAATATATAGGCAAACAATTGTGGAATCATGGGGGAAAAAAGTTGAATATATTTTTCCTATAGATATGGGTTTTGACTTGGTGCCAAATTTGGTGTTATTACCAGGGATTTTAAGGTGTGGGTGCTAGTGTTACATTCACATGGACTTTCTGTTTGTTGTTTTCATCTGTCACGTGTTCCTTTGTTCTAGTTTCCCGCCACAATTCTTCTCAGCTGTTTGTCGTTTGAGTTCATTCATCTGTGTATTTAAGTTCCTGTTTCTGTGGATTATGTTGTCGGGTATCGTTTGGACGTTTGACCATTTGTGTTAATGCTGGTGTATGTTCCTGTCTGTTCCTGTATTCTCCTATATTCTCCTATCGGATTTTCTAGTAAAGACTCTATTATCTTCATCTCCTTGTTCGTGTGCTTAATATACCAGTAAGAATGTAACAGAATACCCGACCGAAACTGTAAGTGACGTTTTTTACTTAGGATTTTCTTTTTGGTTTTCGTGTTCAGTTTTTTTTCCGTTTTCTCACTCCTGCTTGCACTATGTTCCCAGATGTGAAACTCATGTGCCTTAAGCAGGCAGACCACCTTCCCGGACTACTGCCTGTGCACGTTCTTGTACTTTGGACTCAACTCCACCACTTGTGCACAGCTGTCTGGGGAGGGTCCTCGAGGGAGCTTCGAGTCCTATGTGGAGTGGGTGCTGGCATCCTGCGGATCACCTTTCACTGTCGAGGTTGCCGCCAGCCCCACTCCCCAGCCAGTGCCCAGCCAGAACCACCCAGATGGCGAGGATTTTCGACCTGAGCCCACCGCAGGTAGTACGACGGAGACCGCCGCGATATAGCCGCCCACGCCCACAAGAGCGATCGGGGGTCACATCACCACGGAGCCCGAGCAGCGTGTACCTGACCAGGTGTGTGAGCCGGCCGATTCTTCCATCGCCGAGGGAGTGTTGGTGGACCTCGAGGGTCCGGAAATGAGCCCTGCCCACCCTCCCGCTACTGAGAGTGGTTTCGCTGAAACACTGCTGGACTTAAGGTGTGGAGAGGAAACCTGTCTTGCCCCTATACTGTCTTCACTCCCGCTGGTTCCGTCCAGCCCTGAACCGCCTGTCTCCCCGCTGGTTCCGTCCAGCCCTGAACTGCCTGTCTCTCCGCTGGTCCCGTCCAGCGTTCCTCTCCCATCATCTCACCAACATTTCTGTGACTCACCACTTATTTTGGATGTTTGCATTGAACTTCAGCCTGTTTCCCAGTCCACAGCCATCAGTGCCACCCAATCATCTCCGTCTCCCTCCAGTCCCTCGATACCACCTCCTCTCAGTAGCGTGGTACCATCTCGGGCCTGCCGGGATCCACCTCTTCCTGGGCACGAGGAGCCCGAAGCTCCGCCTCCAGCTTCGGGTGGTCTCGAGTTGCCTCCATCCATCGCCCTGACTCCTGTGCCTGCGCTCCTCCCACCCTCGACCTCAGAGTTGACCATCGGCCTTTCGACCACGCCAGACTCCCTCGGTACGTCGGCTCCACCTGGGTCAGACGTCGCTTTGCCTTCGGTGCGGACCTACGGACCATTCGCTGCTCTCTGGCCCTCCACCCCTTCCACTACGGCTTGCTCCGCCCTCCTCAGGCTCTGTCTCCGCCCTCGGTTGCTCCTGCGCGTCTTCAGACCTCCGGATCCCCTTCTCGATCTCAGGAGGTCATCACTGTGGCTCCGTCGCGGCCACTTGGATCGTCACCATCTCTCCACCACCTCAGCTCGTCAACTACGTGGTGGGCTCCATCCTCGCCGTTGTTGACTACGGTCCTCCCCATGGTGGTCGTCATTAACTCCCTTCCATGGCTCCTCCCTCCATCAACGCCGCTGTGGGGCACTACCCTGGCTGGTGCCTGGCACAACAGCCTGCAGCCCCTGTTCAAGGCCACCGCCCGGACTTCACCACCTCCTGCACCACCCTGGACTCCTGTTCTCCGCCTCCTCCCGGTTAGCCGTCCGCCTCCTGAACCACCTCCTACATCAGCTTCAGCATCTTATCTTCATCTTCCCCTCTCTCTACGGCACGAGGACGCGCCTTTCCGGGAGGGGGCGTAATGTTACATTCACATGGACTTTCTGTTTGTTGTTTTCATCTGTCACGTGTTCCTTTGTTCTAGTTTCCCGCCACAATCTGTCACCATGGACTCTAATCACATTCTTCTCAGCTGTTCGTCGTTTGAGTTCATTCATCTGTGTATTTAAGTTCCTGTTTCTGTGGATTATGTTGTCGGGTATCGTTTGGACGTTTGACCGTTTGTGTTAATGCTGGTGTATGTTCCTGTATTCTCCTATCGGATTTTCTAGTAAAGACTCTATTATATTCATCTCCTTGTTCGTGTGCTTAATATACCAGTAAGAATGTAACCACTAGATGATCATAAATAATTTTGAAGGTTTTGTTATAGAGATTAACAATAACTCATTTTGCCAGAACAGGTCACATTTGGTCATGAATGTCTCTTGTACAGGGAACCCAATATCCAGTTCTCTATATATTCAACTCACGCTTTACTGGTGTAAGGAGTATCATCCGCCCATCTCCATTCCCCTGTGTTCTGGTCCGTTAGACCGACCCAGTACTCATGTGGTTTGATGAAATTGGTAGCAAATTCCTAGGAAGGGAGATAAAAGTTCATCTCTGAAAGGCAGATTGGAGGGTAGGAAAAGGGTTTTTGTGTATGTCTGTTACTCACCCACTCCTTCTCAGAGCCTTCTTCTATTTTTAAGAGCAATGCACCCTGTTTTTCACAGTAATCTTTTGCTTGGGTCCAGTTCATTGTATCATCAGAGAACAGGTAACAGCTGTTGCTGAATGGGATCCAATCAAGTTCAGAACAGCCTGGTGGAAGTGAGTCTATGTAAGAGAGAGAGAAAAAGAAAATGCATAATGGTATATCACAAAAGACACTTTTTTAAAAAATGTCATCATTCAACATTTAATCAAAACATCAAAAAAAAAAAAAAAATTATTATTGAAATTGATATAATTTTCATTTTAGTAAACCTCCCCCATAATCCATATTTGGGCAGGAAGTGTTTTCTTGCCTGGTGCACCTTCATTATAAACTTTATTGATAAAATAACAGTGGTTATTCTTCTGCATAACAGCATTAAAACAGAAGCTGCATATATTTAGGCACAATATTGCATCTTGAATTTAGAGTTTACTCACTGGTGAATGACAGTTTATAAGAAACTTTTCGAACAGA
Organism: Elopichthys bambusa; assembly: GCA_037101425.1. Lineage (NCBI taxonomy): Eukaryota > Metazoa > Chordata > Actinopteri > Cypriniformes > Xenocyprididae > Elopichthys > Elopichthys bambusa. Next base: position 41,462,706 of record CM074434.1, on the reverse strand, counting down.
TGATCTTATTTCCTCCAATGAGTGCTTCACGTCTGTCAGTGAGCCTGACATGTCAACTTTAGTTGAAGACAAAAGTCAGAAAAATACAATATATCAGCACAATTACTTCTAATATAGGAAAAGCTTAATTCTGCAGAACAGAATATTTATTAATGTTTATATTTAAATTAGTATGTGTTTATTTTAATTAATATTTTAGGTCTTACTCGAGATACGGTGTGTGCGTGAATAAGACCGTAGAGAAAGAATAGATGACATCAAACTGGCCGCTATAGGAGAAAAAAAAAGAGAGAGAAATTTTGATCATTTGGGCGAAGAAATATACAGCTTCAAATCCTTGATATGTTGTTTTAAAGTATTTTCAGCACTTACCCAGATTTTGTAGGTTTTCCTCTTGTTTGGATGTGTGTGAACTCAGTGACGAGTGAAGATCAGTTATCAAGGTCTCAATATTAGACAACTTCTTTTCGTGCATTTCTTATGGATATAGAGTGAGAGGGACAAATAATAAGTAAATAATCAATGCTTTTTATGCACACTAATATCTCAGACTATTCAGTATCAACAGTCAAAGAGGGAAGGGAGAGTTAACCATCATGTTCTGTTGAGATTGACACTTCTGTCAGTCAGAAACTTGAAGCATTCAAAAACTGAAGATGCCTAAACAGATGTCAAGTAATGTAACATTTTTCATAGAGGACATTTGAAGAATGTTATGTTGAAACTTGGTATATGATTCATTTATTATCAAAAGATTGCCATCCTTGTGCTTCAGTGTAAAGATCTTAAACTGCCTTGAAATCTCTTACAAAATAAAACAAAGTCAAGACACTAACCGTTGGTCATTGGGTTACTTGGTTCAGACGTATTCAAATATGAACTCAGGCTGGACACCAAATTCTGCAGCTCAGAAACCTTCTTTTCTAGGTCAGTACCTGTCAAAAACAATTATTAATTAAAATTCCATTACCAAAACTGATCTGGAATAATGATGATGAAAAGCTCTCACCTGTGGTCTGAAAATCAGATTTGACAGAGGTTAGATCAGAAGTATGGCTGTTCATCCAACTCTCCAGCATTGAGAACTTTCTTGATTGATTCGAAACTTTGAACCGGAACAGACAAGCATCTTAAATTCAGCTTTGTTGCACATCTGTCATTCAAACCACGTTAGTTAAATAATAATGTTAGATTATTGCTGTAAATAATGAACATGGCGTCTGAGGACTAATTCACTATTTTTGTTCTTTATTTCCAGATATTTCATTCAATCGCTGGTTCCCTCTTTCTTCACTCGGGGGTTCCCCCGGGTACCCCTCTTCAAAAACGGCAATTCTCTTAATCTAAATTATGTTGAATGGAATTTGTATATACAGTTGCAAGAAAAAGTATGTGAACCACTTGCAGAATCTGTGAAAATGTGAATAATTTTAACAAAATAAGAGAGATCGTACAAAATGCATGTTATTTTTCGTTTAGTACTGTCCTGAGTAAGATATTTTACATAAAAGATGTTTACATATAATACAAAAAAATAGCTGAATTTATTAAAATGACCCTGTTCAAAAGTTTGTGAACCACTGATTCTTAATACTGTGTGGTTACCTGATGATCTGTTTTTGGTTTTTTTTGTTGTGTGATGGTTGTTCATGAGTCTCTTGTTTGTTCTGAGCAGTTAAACTGAGCTCTGTTCTTCAGAAAAATCCTCCAGGTCCTGCAGATTCTTCAGTTTCAAGCATCTTTTGCATATTTGAACCCTTTCCAGCAGTGACTGTATGATTTTGAGATCCGTCTTTTCACACTGAGGACAACTGAGGGACTCAAACACAACTATTAAAAAAGGTTCAAACATTCACTGATGCTCCAGAAGGAAACACGATGCATTGAGAGTCGGGGGGTGAAAACTTTTGAATTTGAAGATCAAGGTAAATTGTACTTAACATGCAAGCATCTTCTGTTGCTTCAGAAGAGCAGTACTAAATGGAAAAAAAAAGAAAAAGAAATTTTGACATCTTCATCCTGTTCAAAAGTTTTCACCCCCCGACTCTCAATGCATCGTGTTTCCTTCTGGAGCATCAGTGAATGTTTGAACCTTTTCTAACAGTTGTGTTTGAGTCCCTCAGTTGTCCTCAGTGTGAAAAGACGGATCTCAGAATCATACAGTCACTGCTGGAAAGGGTTCAAATATGCAAAAGATGCTTGAAACTGAAGAATCTGCAGGACCTGGAGGATTTTTCTGAAGAACAGAGCTCAGTTTAACTGCTCAGAACAAACAAGAGACTCATGAAGAACCATCACACAACAAACAAACAGTCATAGATCATCAGGTAACCAGACAGTATTAAGAATCAAGGGTTCACAAACATTTAAACGGGACCATTTTGATAAATTCAGCTTTTTTTTTTTCTTGTCGACTATAAATAAACATCTTTTATGTAAAATATCTTACTCAGGACAGTACTAAATAAAAAATAACATTTTGTATGATCTCTTATTTTGTTAAAATTATTCACATTTTCAAAGATTCTGCAAGTGGTTCACATACTTTCTTGCAACTGTATTTGGAATGAAAGATATAGAATGTACTACGTTATGCTTATTTGCTCAAGAGCATGATCAATTTAAGTCCACATGCCATACTAACAAGAAACTAGTGCTTCTAACCACAACTGGGGTGCGTTTCCCGAAAGCGTCGTTAGCCAACTATAGTCATAAGTCCCATTGAACTCTATTGGTAACGACAGAACTTGCGACCATAGTTCGCTTTGGGAAACGCACCCCTGGAGAGTTCCAACCACACAACTTTGCGATGCTGTTTGCTAATGTTCATCGGAACTATGGTTTTGGGAAACACCGAATCATTGAACTATGCTGGTAATGACAGCTGGTAAAACCTGCGTCCACGATGCTTTTGGGAAACTCAGCCCTGATTAATTACGTTGAGCAGTTTCAGCACTGTGACAGCACATCTGAAACCATTTTATAACAAAACCATTTTTTGTAGGCCTATAATTAATATAAATGCAATTTTATAATTTTATATTAAAGGGATAGTTCACCCATAGTTCCAAATCTGTATACATTTCTTTGTTCTGCTCAACACAAAGGAAGATATTTGATAGAATATTTGTAATCAAGCAGATCTCGCCCCATAGTTTTTGTTTTCCTACAATGGTAGTCAATGGGGGGTGAGATCTGCTTGATTACAAACTTCTTCCAAATATCTTCCTTTGTGTTGAGCAGAACAAAGAAATGTATACAGATTTGGAACAACCAGAAGGAAACACAATGCATTAAGAGGCGGGGAGTGAAAACCTTCTGAATTTGAAGATCAAGGTAAATTGTACTTAATTTGTCTTGAAAATGAAAAATAAAAAATTCTGTCATTTACTCACCCTCAAGTTTTTCCAAATCTGTATAAATTTCATTTTTGGGTGAACTATCCCTTTAATTGAGCAATTACTATTTGAGCGAATAATAATATTTAATACTTTTGAAAACTATTTTGTCACACCACGGGACTGAAATTGAACTTGATGAATTGCAAGAAAAACAACCAGCTATAGCACATAATATAAATATAAAGATTTCCCTTATATTCTATAAAATTTTAACCTAAATCTTGATCGTGAAATTAAAATTCACGTCCATATTATTTGTCACACAAAAAAACACAAAGCTGTTGCAGCCAATGCAAAATGAATCCAGTCTAGTAGTCGTTTACTCACAGATGACAGAGTTCAGGATCATGAAAATAATCATGCAGACTGTTCCTAGAAGCACAAGGATGCCAGTTTGTCTGCTGCATGGACGACCTGCAGAAAACAAAGATATATCTATGATTCATTTATATTCTTAATTCATTATTAATAGCTCACTGGTTAAAAATCTGACATGTTAACCAGTCTCTACCAACCTCCCTGTGAAAGAAATATTCTAGTCTTTCTCAATTCCAATTACATTTCAAATATAATAACAACAACAATAATAATAAAGGCTGTTAAGACGTTTAAATGTACTCATTGAAATGTTTTCTATTTCACCCGAGCTGTAAAAGCCAAAGTAATTTAATTATTTAATAGTTTAACAACTGTTTCTCACACAGTTTATTTTTGTATTAAATAGAAAGCGTTATAAATCTTCCAAACCTCTCCGTAATGATTTCTTGGGTTCACATTCCATCTCCATTTTAATGTATTCTGCAGAACAATCCATTTCTATATTCTGAGACTGAAAAAAGGGAGAGCAAAAATTAAGAAGTGACTCTTGCTTCTTATTGTTCAAACTCAAAACAACACCTCTCTTATATATTGATCATTTTTTAAAACATGTTCCTTAAAAACATTAACTTCCACATCATTCTGAGGAACTGATATTGAGGGGATCCAGTATGGGAAGATTCTAGGTATGCTGTTACTGAGACACACAGGAAAAGTGCTAAAAAACATTTTTTGTTTGCATGTACATTTTTTTAATGACTGTCTACTTTAAATTATGCACTTTGTTGATTTGCTAACAACTACTAGCTATTATTTAGTTAAAGATTGCCAGTAAATTAAAAATGTGTCCCATTTTATAGATCTAGTGCATGTGTGTCAAACTCAGTTCCTGGAAGCCACAGTCATGAAGTTTAGCTTCAGCCCTCAAGCTAATCAAGTCCTTCGGGATTATTTGAAAACTACAGGCACTCCAGGAACTGAGTTTGACACTCCTGATCTTGTGTCATTTTGGTTTCTTTTAAATATTCTCTGTCCTATGCATTGACTTGCTACATGATCTTTCTACTTGTCTTTTTTCTGAAGGCGTTCAAATATTTCCCTTTTACACAAAATACAAAATACTGCATTTGTCCTGAGCTTGGACTTTCAAATGTAAAAATATACTAAAATAGGGAAGTGAAAATAATTCACATGTAAAACTTGATCTGAAACTGTTTGAAGGGTAACTGAATATGGAGTTATGGGGCAAATAAGGCAAAATGTATAAATTGTTTACTGCCCCTCGTTCTGTCCCGTCGTTCAACTTCGATGTCACGACCATGAAACACTGGGAAAACTTTCATAATACACACAATACAAATGTGTGAACCAGAAAGGAACTGTTCACATGGAGCAAACTCCAATGACAAGAAATCAACCACACAGAAAAACAGTCTCATTTAAATAACATTACAGATCAAATAATAAACTTGCTTTTTAAATTCACAAAAATACAAGATTCCTGTATGGAATCTGTTTACCTGTTTACTTGAATTGTTAGTGCCGACAAAGTATTTAATTTCAATTTAAAAAATCATTTTATACAAGATTAAAAAATCAATTTTAATTTGATTTAAAGATCAATACAGTACACAAAATATAATTGGAAGATAAAAAATAAAAAAAAAAGGCCACAAGCTCAATCTATAACACTGAGAACGTAAAGGACATGCGTTCACTTCAGGTGGAGCGCTACTGTAATACATGAGTGAACAGAAAGAGACAGAAATGGGCAGCTTCTGGAATGAATGACAAGAAAATGCTGAGACGACTGTAAAAAAAAAAAAAAGGATTAAATTGGAAAGAATAAAACTCGAGCTCTAAAAGAAGTCCACATCATCTGGTGCGTCTAAATCACGATATTCAATGATATTGCGAGGATCCCCAAGCATCATTCTGGAAAAGACAGATTAAAAGGATATTTTATTAGAGCTTATCTATTAACATCCAAACTGAAATGCACCGATTGTTTCTAGGTTTTCCAGGGTAACCGCCTTAGTTGCCCCTGCCACCTCCACCATACTGGTTAGGTGGGTAAGGAGGACCACCTGTTAAAAGTTGGAGAATATGGCATAATTTAGCATTGATAAAGGTGACAATCAGGGCAAAATTTTGATTTACAGATGCACTGCAATGATGGTCTGTCAGTGCACAGATTCAGTTAAATAACACTGCAAAATTCATCCGGGAAAACAATTTTAAAATCCCTGCCATGTAAATTCCGTACAGAAAGCCTGAGCGAGTATAAATGCTTTCACTTTTTAAAGGAATTGCTAGATATACTATAATTGTTGCACCAGAGTTGAAAAACTGAAATGCATTAAAATTGATTTGGAATTGCATCACGAATCCCAGAAAATGCCAAATGATTCCCACCCTTGCTGACAACCATTCTCATTCTAGCTATACTTCAACAAACACACACCTCCATAACCCATAACTGGAGGTCTGGGCTGGCCAAAACCCATGAGACCTTGAGGAGCCTGAGGTGGGAATGGAAGACCTCCGGGTGAAAGCACTCCTAAAGAGAGAGAGAAAAATAGAAATGTTCATTTCATATCTCTGATAACATGATTTATTTCAATACCGAATCAACATTATTGATAGATGAACTGAAAACAATTGGTGTAGAAACAATTTTCAAATTGCTAGTAAAATTACAAAGAAACAGCAGGTAACGCACTGAAATTTTGAAACAGAAAAACTGAAATAGTATTGTGAAATAATCTTTATTTAAAACTTCAAAAAAATTATTTTTTACAGCTTGCTTTACCTTGTCCTGGACCTGGAGGGGGTGGCGGTTTCATCTCTGGGATGGAGGGTCTTTTTGCATCCATCAGGAAGTTGTTGAAAAAGACCACCTCTTTCTTTACTTCCTCAATCTTGTCACCATGTTTGTTTAGGATGTGCTTCCTCACAAACTCTGGGCCCTTGAGAGAGATTGATTGATTTTTTATTGATTTTGTAAAACACAAACATCCTCCCCAAGGATTACCAGATGAACTAGTACATGAACAAAGGAGCATGTTTTTAAAAATCACGCACCTTAAACTTTTTGCCACTTAGAGGACAAAGCCACTTGTCTTTGCCCAGTTCCTGTGTGTTGGCCAACACAAACTTTTCAACTTCCTGTTCTGGATCTTTGCGGCCCATCTTCGCTGCCTCATCTTCAGACAGGCTTTCCTTCACACTGAACAAGTGTCCCAGCTTCTCTTCAAACGTCTTTTGCCAGTCAGACACTACAAGATGGTCAAACAAATAAAAGAAAACTCGTCAAACAGAATCAGTGATTTTCTCAGTTACACTTCCTTGCAATTTGTTGCATCAAACAAACAGCTAGTCCTGTCCTTAACTTTTGGCCATTGGTCGAGTCAGAAGTTGCCCAGCTCTAAGACGCTAGATAAATTACATAATTCAAGAAGTACACTCATTTCTTAGCAGTGAAAGCTGCGCTTACCTTCTCTGGAGTGATGCAGTTGGGGGGAATGGGCCCTCGCACATGGATAATGCCACGGCGGTTTGTAATAATCGAGTGAACGATACGCAGATAGAAGAGGAGACGATCATTATGGGTCAAAGGCTTTTTTGCAAAATTACATCCATGACAATTGACAATTCTTTTCCACTCTCATTACCCACAACTGAGGTGCCCTTAGCAAGGCACCTAACCCCCAATCATTCCCTGGGTGCCGCAGCAAAATGGCTGTCCACTGCTCCTGGTGTGTGTTCATGTTGTGGGTGTGTGTGCACCTGGATGGGTGAAATGCAGAGCACAAATTCCGAGTATGGGACACCACACTTGGCTACACGTCACGTCACTTTCATTTAGCACAAGATTCTCCCCTTATGACAATGATAATGATTAAAAGTCTTGAATGGCTCTAAAAATAGGCTTTTCTTATTTTATTTTTAAGGTGAAATATGTGCTGGACATGTTAAAATCTCTTTCAGACAAGTTTTTCATCTCTCTCCACAGTAATCTCGGTGGGATTTCCCTCTTTGGATCAGTCCTCGGATTCGGCTCCTCCTCCACTTCCTAGAAGCTCTTCCTCCTCTGCACTCACTTCCTCTATGAGGTAATCAGTGATGTTTTTCAGAATGGGGTTCTGAGCAGGGATCTTCAGAAAAATGGAGGGGAAAAAACACAAACAGTTATAGATAAAAGCTCAGTCAAGATGATGCACCAAAATGACTTTACCAAAACTCAATTTTTAATTAAGCTGAAACATTAACCTTCCCTGGGGTTTGGATGCACTCATCTATAAAACAGTGGAGTTCACATGCAAGTCAGTTTCTGTTATTTGATAATATATATACATAAACACAGCCATGGCCAAAAGTTTTGAGAATGACACAAATATTAAATTTTCCCAGTCATAGTTGAGTTATTGTTGCCTTTCTATCAGCTGGAAGCAGTCTGGCCATTCTCCTCTGACTTCTGGCATCAACAAGGCATTTTCACCACAGAAATGCCACTCACTGGATATTTTTTTTTCTGACCTTTCTCTGTAAACCCTAGAGATGGTTGTGGGTAAAAATCCCAGTAGATCAGCAGTTTCTGAAATACTCAGACCAGCCCGTCTGGCACCAACAACCATGCCACATTTAAAGTCACACTTCCTTTCCCATTCTGATGCTCAGAAGGTCGTCTTGACCATGTCTATATATATATACACACACAGCCGTGGCCAAAAGATTTGAGAATGACACAAATATTAATTCTCACAGTCTGCTGCTTCAGTGTTTTTAGATCTTTTTGTCAGATGTTACTATGGTATACTGAAGTATAATTACAAACATTTCATAAGTGTCAAAGGCTTTTATTGACAGTTATATCAGGTTTAAGCAAAGAGTCAATATTTGCACTGGTTTATTAGTGTTTTTTCTTTCTTGACCTGCAATTCGCCCTGGCATGCTGTCAGTCAACTTCTGGGCCACATCCTGACTGATGGCAGCCTATTCTTGCATAATCAATGTTTGGAGTTTGTCAGAATTTGTGGGTTTTTGTTTGTCCAGCCGCCTCTTGAGGATTGACCACAGGTTCTCAATGGGGAGTTTCTTGGCCATGGACCCAAAATTTCTATGTTTTGTTCCCCCAGCCACTTAGTTATCAATTTCGCTTTATTGGCAAGGTGCTTCATCATGCTGGAAAAGGTATTGTTTGTGGATGGTTGGGCGAGGTTGCTCTCGGAGGATGTTTTTGTACCATTCTTTATTCATGGCCGTGTTCTTAGGCAAAACTGTGAGTGAGCCCATTCCCTTGGCTGAGAAGCAACCCCAGACATGAATGGTCTCAGGATGCTTTACTGTTGGCATGACACAGGACTCATGGTAGCGCTCACCTTTTCTTCTTCAGACAAGCTTTTTTCCGGATGCTCCAAACAATCGGAAAGGGGATTCATTAGAGAAAATGACTTTACCCCAGTCCTCAGCAGTCCAATCCCTGTACCTTTTGCAGAATATCAGTCTGTCCCTGATGTTTTTCCTGGAGAGAAGTGGCTTCTTTGCTGCCCTTCTTGACACCAGGCCATCCTCCAAAAGTCTTGGCCTCAATGTGTGTGCAGATGCACTCACACCTGCCTGCTGCCATTCCTGAGCAAGCTCTGCACTGGTGGTGCCCTTATCCTGCAGCTGAATCAACTTTAGGAGACAGTTCTGGTGCTTGCTGGACTTTCTTGGGCGCCCTGAAGCCTTCTTCACAACAATTGAACCTCTCTCCTTGAAGTTCTTGATGATCTGATAAGTGGTTGATTTAGGTGCAACCTTACTAGCAGCAATATCCTTGCCTGTGAATCCATTTCTGTGCAAAGCAATGATGACTGCATATGTTTCCTTGGTTAACAGAAGAAGAAAAATAATTTCAAGCACCACCCTCCTTTTAAAGCTTCCAGTCAAAACCTTATTTGTGCATCCTCATTTCCTTTCCTCACGTCTTAGCTCCACCCCTTCAGGATGCGGGGGAAGGACGCAAGGAAAAGACTCGAGGATGGAGGAATTGAATCGAGTGTAATGATATCCTCACTCCCCTTCAAAGCTTCATCAGCTGCACTCGAGGGATATACCCACATGTTGTTAAAGTTTGGTTATTTAAAAAAATATATAATATATTAATAAAGCATGATGCCCCATTGAAATACATGAGATGTAGAGTTTATTTAAACTGCAAAAGTAAAGCATACATTTAAATTATTGTGACAGATATGAAGGGGGAGGAGAATGTATACGTGCGTCATGTTTCTCGATGAGAAAGACTTCCGCAAAGGATACGCCTGTGTATCCTCGCTCATGACTCCTCAGGAGGCTTCCTCACTCCTCGTTCCTCGCCTCCTCGCGGTGCAATTAGAGAATTGAGATGTCCTTCAAGATGGCTGAGCTTGATCGGTTTCCGGGTCATAGGATGGAGGACGGAGGAGCGAGGAAATGAGGAGGGATACCTGATGTCAGCTGGTCCTTTTGTGGCAGGGCTGAAATGCAGCGGAAATGTTTTTTTTGGGATTAAGTTCATTTTCACGGCAAAGAGGGACTTTTAACTGCAATTCATCTGATCACTCTTCATAACATTCTGGAGTATATGCAAATTGCCATCATAAAAACTGAGACGAGACTTTTTGAGTCATTCTCAAAACTTTTGGCCACAGCAAAACGGCAACACTGTAAATATTGTCTCTTTGCATAAACTT
>CM074434.1:41294000-41446768 GCA_037101425.1 Elopichthys bambusa | reverse complement strand
GTGTGTGAATTTAATGTTTTGGCTACAAATCGCAATATGTCACAGAAGTCTGAAATGCAAAACAATGTCCCACATTAGGGCAATTCACCCTACAATATTCACGTTTATTTGTTATGTGAAAAAAAAAAAATTAAACAAGCTTTTAGTGCCACTCAATGGACATTTCAGATTGAAATTACAGTGATATGTACGTATTGGTATGTATTTTGTGACTCGAGAAAATGTTCCCACATGTACGTTTTTCTAATGAGAACAGGTTGGTTTAAAAGCATTGTGTAAATAAGAGCATGATCATATAATGTAACGCTAGCCAAATTATGACAGAAAAATGCATGTGGATAAAAGCATCTGCCAAATGCATAAATGTGATGAGTATATGACAAGAAAGTGTCACTTCATGCCTGCATCCATTCAGCTGTTGTAGGATAAACTCCAAAGCTTACAACTTAACTAGTATCTTTACAATTAATCATTACCTAAATAACTAAACACATTAAATATAGCAATATAAATATAGCAAACGCAAGTTTTTTGCGTGAACGCAAATGTTTTTGCGAGGGGAATGCAAAGGTTTTGTGAGCTAACAGTTTTTCAATGGAAATACGGAACTTTTGCAAGAGAACGAAAGCACTGAAATATATCTTTTCCATCATCATGTCCCTTTAGGGGCTCCGTAACTGTTAACAAACATTAGCCTCAAAGTTCAGATCAATAGTTCAAAATATGAATAATGAATCAAGTGCTATAATAATTCTGATTTGAATTGAATTTGAATATTTATTTCTTTTTTTAAGCATTATAAAATGTATAAAAAAATCTGTTAACTTTATAAATGAAAGTGATTATAAAGTGTTACCAGGCATTAAAGGTAGTTGTACAATTAACTAAAACTCCTCTAATATTCAACATAAACACTTCTTTCTGTATCAAATACAATATAGTATCAAAGCAAACCTTTGCTAAATGTAGTGTGCGAAAAAAAAAAAAAAAAAAAAAATTCACAAAAAGCAATGCGCAAAATAAGATTAGATACTCATAAAATACATTTCACAAATGTAAAACAATTCATAGATATACAACTGTGCACAAAAGTTTTGAATGTTTGAAATTCGTGAGTTTATGTGAATCACCTTGGATTTGTGAGTAGTGATGGGGAGTCGACTCCAAAAGAGTCGATTCCTCGACTCTGAATAGCCTCAGTCGGGGTTGACTCCAGCACAAATCACCCCCCGACTCTCAATGCATCGTGTTTTCTTCTGGAGCATCAGTGAATGTTTGAACCTTTTTTAATAGTTGTGTTTGAGTCCCTCAGTTGTCCTCAGTGTGAAAAGACGGATCTCAGAATCATACAGTCACTGCTGGAAAGGGTTCAAATATGCAAAAGATGCTTGAAACTGAAGAATCTGCAGGACCTGGAGGATTTTTCTGAAGAACAGAGCTCAGTTTAACTGCTCAGAACAAACAAGAGACTCATGAACAACCATCACACAACAAACAAACAGTCGTGGATCATCAGGTAACCACACAGTATTAAGAACCAAGGGTTCACATACTTATGAATGGGGTTATTTTAATAAATTCAGCTATTTTTTTGTCTTGTGGATTATATGTAAACATCTTTTATGTAAAATATCTTACTCAGGACAGTACTAAATAAAGAACAACATGCATTTTGTATGATCTCCCTTATTTTGTTAAAATTATTCACATTTTCACAGATTCTGTAAGGGGTTCCCAAAGTTTCGCATACCACTGTAACTGAAAGCAACCTTCACTGACGTCTTAAAATGTCATTGTTTTGTCACACCAGTAATGATTTTTTTCTAGGGCATATTTATAAAAGCTGTCCTAATAGAACTAAAGCATAATCCCGGCTTAATCTAAACCCTGTCCACTAAATCATAATTATGACTTAGCATGCCATAATTGACTAAAATTATTCAATACATATCGAAATTGTCGAAATTGTCATAAATTATAATTATGACATAGTGTGTCATAATTATAATTTATGACAATTTCGACTATTTCGATATGTATTGAATAATTTTGAGATTAAACAACAAACTTCTAATGTCTTTTTATGTCAATTTTGACTTTTTATGTAATAATTTCGACCAAAGCATTTTTTTCTTATGTGGCAGAAATGGGCTTCCATATTTATCCATAGAGAAATGAGCTCAAGGTTGACGCTACTGAAGCGACTGCGCGTGCCAGCCAAGTCAGATTCGTCAAACGTGCTGCGTAACACACGAGAATGAACCTCACTGGTTACGCAACACATTTCAGCTTCCATGAAGAGATTTGTTCTTGTGCGTCATTCATGTTCGGCCGAGCATCTGTTTATGTTTACTGATCAAGGTTTATATGTGAGTAAAAGCCTAAATTCAATCTGTTCATCATATAAAGTGATCGAGTCTCTTCAGGAAATTTGTACTAAACCACTCGATTCATATGGATTAGTTTTACGATCTCTTTATGAACGTTTTGAAGCGTCAAAGATCAAGTTGCAAAGGCAGTAAAATGAAATTATTATATGAATAAATGGAATTATTAAATGATTATGATTAAATGAATAAAGAAAAATAAAACAAATGTATGGTCATATTCTTGAAGCAACATACAAAAATGTTGCTATTAAGAATTCTTAGGTCCTTTACATATAAATCTCATTTTGACAGCGCAGTGGTTGTCATTAATATATTAATATAATAAATAATATTATATTATATGAGCACAGTCCTCTCCTCTACTCATCCGGCTGCCCAGGACCCCAGTGTCTGTAACCAAAGCCAAAAAATGTTGGTAACACTTTAGTATAGGGAACATGAATTCACTATTAACTACGACTTTTCCCTCAATAAACTCCTAATTTACTACTTATTAATAGTTAGTAAGGTAGTTGTTAGGTTTAGATATTGGGTAGGATTAAGAATGTAGAATAAGGCATTAATATATGCTTAATAAGTACTAATAAACAGCTAATATTCTTGTAATACACATGCTAATAAGCAACTAGTTAAAAAAAAAAAACCCTACAATAAAGTGTTACCAAAATTTTGTACTATTCCATCTGCAAATAGAAAACTTCTGACATTCCATCCAGACTAAAATTCTTTTTACGGTAATTTAATCCCACAATCATGACCTATAACAAATATTTAAATTGCTGAAAGTTTGTTCAATCAAGTTTCATTTACTTTACATGCAAAGTCTTGAAATACATTATCTTGTATTAATTGCTTCCTATTCTACTTTCGTTTACAAAAGGGCAAGATTTGAGGGGAAAAAACAAATATAACCACAAAGCCAAATTTTAAGATATCCTGTGAAAGCTGTGGATGCAGCTGTCTATAATTGAATAGTGGAAATAATGGAAATTGAATTGGATATGGAAAACTGTGACTGCATATATCAGCTTACACTTTGTCCATGGTGCAAGGAGTATCATCCGCCCATCTCCACTGGCCTGTGGTCTGATCTGTTAGACCAATCCAGTATGGAAATGGTTTGGCCAAAACAGTAATAAATTCCTAGGAGGAGAAATTTTAAAAAAAATACTGAAAGACAGAATAAAACATTAACCCTTTCATGCAGACACCCAGTGATTTGGTATTTCCTGTATATGCACAATGGTTACTGTATTTAACAACCCAATTTTTTTCTGTAGGCATAGTGGTTACAGTGAAAACCACCAAGTTTTCCTTATAAAATTTACATTTTTATAGTTGTAGCTAGGGATGTTCATAATTCATTGGTTAACCTAGAATAAGTGTAATTGTACTGTCTGATTAATACTATTAAAATGGTTTAAAAAGTAATGCAAGACATTTTGAAAACTTTACACATAAAACGCTGCAAATAAAATTGAGCTTGAGAGAAAAAAGGTTGCATATTTATTATTATATTAATCTGTTAGCGTTCCATTGTACCACCCACATTACACAAACATTTCAAAAGAGACCAAAACCATGCATATACTCCAAATGGTTCAAGAACAGCATGTAATTTACTTTGGGTATGCCCTTTTTAGGCATTTTAGGCAAATTTTACAGGAATGCTAAGGGGTTAATGTAAAATAACGGTAAATAAAGCTAAATGTTTTCAAACACTACAAACCTAGCTATAGGCTATTTTTAGTTCCCCTCACTCCACAACAAATCCTTAGATGTAACGGTATTCAGAACAGAACAAGAATGAAAAATAAAAGTAGCTTTATAAACATCAAGCTTAAAACAAATTCATTTAAAAGCGAAACAGAAACCTACGTTGGGCCCATGTTGCCTACCTCTCTCATTCGACTCGAATGCAAATGCTTCCAATGTATTTGGATGGTAAACTATTACTTATGTAAACAAGGCTTTGTACTTCACACATGTCCCAATATTGACGTAAAACATCACCCTTCATATGCTCAGAATTGTGCTTGGCATAACACCACCACAGTGGGGCGGTGCTCACGCTGAACAGCACAGATTGTACTACAGACTATTTAAATTGCGCAGTGTAACTTGTATGTTTGGTTGACTGAATTTTCTTGATAATGAACAGGCTGCGATGTCAAGCTAGAACTGATGTGTGTGTGCGGGAGGCGCCTATACAATCGCTTGAGTTTTTTCCTTATAACAGCGGAAACAAATAAAATACTTTTTGGTCATTTATGGTCATACAGATAAGAGTAAGACATGATTAGAAATGTTTCGGTTACGCATGTAACCCTCATTCCATGAAGGGGGGGATGGAGACATACGTCAGAAGTGAACCGACAAATTAAAATTGGGATATCGCATGAGAGCCCTATCACCTTCGAGTGTCTACCAAACGAGCCAGTGCACACTGGCGCACCATACTGCCCCCGCAGCGCAGGTATAAATAAGTAAGCAGATAAATACGGAAGTCTCCGATACTGCCCGCACGTTGTGAGAGGAAGGGACCAGGTTAACACGGGGAAGTCTAGCACTGCATGACCTGCACAGTGAGACTAATGGATAACACTGGGAAAGCGTGCCCTTCCTGGCAGGGACAGCAGAGCGGCCACTACTAAGGGAAAAACACGGGCTCACCATGAGGAGTTACTGTGGAAGAATACACATATGGGAGGGGAATGGCACAGCAAAACGGGGGCTCCGGCGTTACTGGCCACTGGGGGCGAGTACACGGATCAGTGATTGTGACCATCAGCTGGAACGACCACATCCAGAAACACACATCTTGAAAAAGACACAGGGTCACACCCATTTGCTCTTTTAGGGGAAATAAATAAGCCCTTTTTGGTACTGAAGCACACAGGTGAGCAGCCGAGGTGTGATTGTAGGAAATAGTGCAGCCTACAATGCACGCTTCATACACAACTGGCCCAAATCGCAACCCCTCTATCTCTTTGAAGGCGCACTGAAAATCCTGTGAATACAACAGTTGAGAGCTCGTGAGCTTGTGGCCGCAGATCTGAACGACCTGCTCGGCTCCGAAGCGAGAGTATGATTGCATCCGCTTCCTTATTTATACCCGCGCCGCGGGGCGGTGCGCAAGATGCAAATCTCGCGCGCCAATGTGCATTGGCTCATTTAGTAGACACTCGAAGGTGATAGGGCTCTCATATGATATCCCAATTCCAATTTGTCGGTTCAGTTCTGACGTATGTCGAATGTGACCGACTGAAAGGGACCTGTAAAGAATTTTTACTTTTAATTTGTGTACACTCACAATAAAAACAAAACATTGTGCTACGGTATACAAACAGGATGCCTTTCTGTGAACTTGTTTATGTAGCGTGTCACAAGAAAGTACTGAAACTCAGCATATAGCCTACTACTTGTCTCACAGTTTTGATAATCTGTTTATATTTCGCCTATTTATTCCTTTTATACATATGACTATTTTTTTCGTTGACAGAAGCGCTGTAGGTGCATGTGATGTTTGAGTCCTCATGTCAAGTCAAGTCACCTTTATTTATATAGCGCTTTTTACAATGTAGATTGTGTCAAAGCAGCTTTACAGTGATAACTGGTACATTATTTTGGCTGCACAGCAGCTCTTAAAGAATAGTGTCAATGCAGGCAGATCAAAGCACTGTTGAATATCAAATGTCAAATATCAAGTGTCCCCAACTAAGCAAGCCAAAGGCGACAGCGGCAAGGAACCCAAACTCCAACAGGTGACATCAGGTGGCAAACAGGTGTTAAAATGGAGAAAAAAACCTTGGGAGAAACCAGGCTTAGTCGGGGGGCCAGTTCTCCTCTGGCGAACAGTGCTTTGTTACGACTCAGGTTGCTATCATAAGTCACTCATGTTCTATTGTTTATGCTGCTATATAGACTGTTTACATCGCACGTGTCTGATTGTATTTTTCGTGTAAAGTATATTTATTGTATGTATAGTGTTTGTTTTTTTTTGTATGTTGTATAATTGTAGTTAATTATAATGTTGCATTCTTTTTTTCTGCATTGCTATCAGGATCTATGCACAAAAGATTTTCACTCCTTGTACACGTGTCAATAATGTGACGGTAAAGTATTTGCACAAGCAAAACTAAATCCCTGGAAAACAAATGTTGGTATTTTTAATGGGTCACAGATACTAATCCGTTCTATTTTAATTGAATTCTAATTTAACAATCTTGTCAGTTAGCGAGTTTCAGTTAGGGAAAAAAATGAAATGAACATCCCTAGTTGTAACATTCTTTTTTCTTAAATTAGCAATTTGCAGCATACCAGTTTCCTTCAATAACACTTACAGCTGAAACATTACCTCCTGTCCGCTACTTAAAACACCCTACAAAATGGAAACATTTCTGCTTTAAATTATAAAGCAAAATGAGAGGTAATAAAGAAACGGGTGGTTTCTCACAGTGACCACGACACCTGAAAGGGTCAAGGAAAAGCGTGCGTGTGTGTATGTTACTCACCCACTCCTTAGAGCTGTCTTCTAATTTTAGGAGTAACGCACCCTGCTCTTCGCAGTAATCTTTTGCTTTAGTCCAGTTCATTGTGTCACTAGAGAACAAGTAACAGCTGTTGCTGAATGGGATCCAATCAGATTCAATACAGCCTAATGCAAGTACGCCTATGTAAAAGGACAAGAGTAAATTAACACTTTAATTTCCACATTAAAAAAAAAAAAAAAAAAAAAAAATCCCTCAAAAATGAAAACTCTGTCATCATTTACTCCATCTCTCTTTGACACTTGATTAGTCAACTCAACGTCAAAGTAAGTCATTAATAGTTTGTTGACAATACAGTAAATCAATAATGACAAAATTCATTTTGGTGAATCTCCCCATAAACCCTGGGCAGGACTAGTTTCTCTGTGGGGAGGTTTAGTTAATATTTCGCTGTACTGATGTTGTATGATTTTAATACCACCCGAATCAAACACGTTTTTCCTCACCCAATCCTCAGTAAAAAAAAAAATTACACAGCAAATCACTTTTTCATCTCATGCAGATTAAAGTAATTTAATCCTGCTCAGAATGTCTGTATCTGTGATTGTTATTCTCATTTATTTTGACCATCATTGTACTGTCTGGTGCACCATTACGTATTTAGAGCTTTTTGCCATCAAAATAACAGTGGTTATTAAAAATATCAGCATTAAAACAGGAACTACATATATAAGCACATATATTGCATCTTGAATTTAGAGTTTACTCACTGGTTAATGATAGTTTATAAGACAAAGTTTGAACTAATGATCTTAGTTCCTCCACTGCACTCTTCTGTTGCGTCAGTGAGTGTGACATTTCATCTTTAGCCGGAGACAAAAGGCAAACAGAACAATATCAATATCAGCCTGGTTACCTCTAATATAAGAAAATCACAATTCTGAAGAACATGATATTTAATGAATACAGTTAGAATATCTAACATTAAATACCCTAAATAACCCTAACGTTTAAATTAATTTTTTATTATTATTTTTTTTATTAAAATAATTTTAGGCCACCATCTTACCCAAGGTATGTTGTGAATGTATTAAAACAAAAGATGAACTCATACTGTGTGCTGTTAGTTTAGACCTAAGAGCTGATACTGCAAGTCTCAAATTGTCCATCAAACTCTTCATTTCAGTGTGTGACAGATCCTGTTTGTTCTCTATAGGAGAAAGAAATAGAAATATACACTACAAACCCTTGATATATGTTGTCTTAAATTTGAGGATTCTTCAAAGCTGAAAGTACGTCCAGGGCTTACCCAACTTTTGTTGGTTTTCCTCTTGTTTGGATGCGAGTGAACTCAGTGATGAGCCAAGATCGGTTATCAAGGTCTCAATATTAGACAACTTATTTTTATGTGCTTCTTTTAGAGAGTGAGAGGGACAAATAATAAGTAAATATTTTATGCACATATCAAATCTTAGACTGTTTGCAGTGTCAAAGAGAAGAGATGATTCACAATCATGCTCTTCTGAGAAACTTAAATCATGCAAAAATTCATTGCATTAAAGATTTTACCCCAAAGAGATATTAGTAATGGAGCATTTTTCATGAAGGACATTTATGTTTAAACTTTTTCTAAAAATCATCATCATGATACTTAAGCATTTTATCCATAAATGGCCTGGATCACTCACAAAACAAAATAAAACTGGCAAAGTCAAGACACTAACCATTGGCCATTGTGTTACTTGATCCAGACATGTTCAAATATGAACTCAGGCTGGACACCAAATTCTGAAGCTCAGAAACCTTCTTTTCCAAGTCACTACCTGTCAAAAAAACAGCTTAATTAAAAGCCCATTACCAAAACTGATCTGTGATGATGACACTGATGATGATGATGATGAAGTTCCCACCTGTGATCTGAAAATCAGATTTGACCGAGGTTAGATCAGAAGTATGGCTGTTCATCCAACTCTCCATCACTGAGAACTTTCTTTCTTGATTTGAATCTTTGAAGCAAAATAAACAGGCAAGCAAACAATCTGTCACTTTTCCTGCTTCTCTACAAATATTTTTAATATTCAAATAGTTTATTAAAGCTCAGTTCATAGATAAGAGCAAGGAGCTCAGTTCATATCACAATTATCAGTTTAGTACATTTTGATCTTAAACAAAAAGGTTAATGTTCATATTGTCGCACTAAAAGCACAAAGCCGTCGCAGTCATACCACTGCAAAATTAAAGCAGTCTAGTAGCAATAAACTAAAGATTGTCATTTAATCCACTCACAGATGACAGAGTTCAGGATCATGAAAATAATCATGCAGACTGTTCCTAGAAGCACAAGGATGCCAGTTTGTCTGCTGCATGGACGACCTGCAGAAAACAAAGACAAAATCCTTGATTCATTTCTACTCTTAATATCATGTATACAACATCGAAATGTAATAATTTAAATTTTGCAATGCCATGTTTTAATTATTTTTGCCTTTGTCCACACATTGAGATTCATATCTGTAGCAAAACAGAGCCAGAGCAAGTGACATACCCAAGTTTATACTTGGAAGTTTGTTTAAATTAGGAGTACAAAATATTTATAACCATAATTTGCATGAACATAATTGTTGAAGCCCACTGGTTAAAAATCTGATATGTTGCTTTTGAAAAAAAAAAAAAAAATGTAAGAAGTTGTTCAAGACATTGAAATAAATGTAATTGCAGGACTTATCGAAACATTATCCATTTCACTCAAGTTGTAAAAACCAAATTAATTCAATGCTTTAAAACAGTTTTTCCAACTGAATGTGATATTATAAATCTTCCAAATCTCTCCGAAAAAATTTCTTCGGTTCACATTCCATCTCCATTTGAATGTATTCCTTGGAACGATCCATGTTCTGAGGCTGTAAAATAAGAGCAAATTGAACAGGTCACTTGATTCTTATAGTTGAAATTCAAAACAACATCTCATATATATATTAATCATTCATGTAATCATGTTCCTTAAAATGAAACT
Organism: Elopichthys bambusa; assembly: GCA_037101425.1. Classification (NCBI taxonomy): domain Eukaryota; kingdom Metazoa; phylum Chordata; class Actinopteri; order Cypriniformes; family Xenocyprididae; genus Elopichthys; species Elopichthys bambusa. The sequence continues at coordinate 41,436,875 of CM074434.1, read as the reverse complement.
CACTTCCACATTCTGAGGAACTGATATTTAGGTAATTCTGTCTGGGAACATTTGAGGTATTCTGTTACTCACGACACATAGGAAAACATTTAATGCTCAATTAATCCTTTTTTTTTTTTTGCATGTACGTTTTCTTCAGGACAGGTATGACAGTTATGTCATGTCTACTTTACATCATGCATTTTGTTGATTTGCCAACATGTAATTTATTGGTAATTTTTCCCCTCTCTTCCCTCCATGGATCTACGCTTTCATTTTGGTTCTTTAAACATCCACTGTCCTATGCGTTAACTTTCCATTTGGTCTTTTTTACTTGTGCAACTTGTTCTTTCTGAAGGCTGTAGGGAATTTTCCTTTTTAAAATAGTACTTCTAATGAAAGACTAAAATCATTTAGCCAAGTAAACAAAAAAAAAACCTGTAGTTGTGCTGAGCTCGGACTTTCAAACATAAAAAAAAAAAAAATGCACTGAATTAAGGAAGCAAGAGTAATTCATAGATCGGAAACTGTTAAGGATAATTGAACATAATTTGATGGGCAAATAAGGTAGATTGTACAAATGAACAGAACCATTAAGATGCTATAGTAAAATCTCTAAAACATTTTTGCAATGTTTACTTGAATTGTTAGTGCCTTTAAAAAGAGATTAATTCATTGTAATTAATGATGTACAATCCATTTTCAATCAATTTAATTAAAAACCAATACAGTACACAAAATCCAAATCAAAATTTTATTGGAAGAAAAAAGCTCAATCTATAACACTGAGAACGTAAAGGACATGCGTTCACTTCAGGTGGAGCGCTACTGTAATACATGAGTGAACAGAAAGAGACAGAAATGGGCAGCTTCTGGAATGAATGACAAGAAAATGCTGAGACGACTGTAAAAAAAGGATTAAAATGGAGAGAATAAAACTGGAGCTCTAAAAGAAGTCCACATCATCTGGTGCGTCTAAATCACGATATTCAATGATATTGCGAGGATCCCCACGCATCATTCTGGAAAAGACAGATTAAAAGGATATTTTATTAGAGCTTATCTATTAACATCCTAAAAGAGTGTAGAATACATCACTCGTGTGTCCTGACTGCATTCAAATAAAACAAACTGAAATGCAAATCACCTCACCGATTGTTTCTAGGTTTTCCAGGGTAACCGCCTTGTCCGCGGAAGTTGTCGTAGTTGCCCCTTCCACCTCCACCATACTGGTTAGGTGGGTAAGGAGGACCACCTGTTAAAGGTTGGAGAATATGGCATAATTTAGCATTGATAAAGGTGACAATCAGGGCAAAATTTTGATTTACAGATGCACAGTCAGTGCACAGATTCAGTTAATTAACACTGCAAAATTCATCCAGGAAAACAAATTTTTAAAATCCCTGCCATGTAAATTCCGTACAGAAAGCCTGAGCGAGTATAAATGCTTTCACTTTTTAAAGGAATTGCTAGATATACCATAATTGAAAGAGATGCTTCCAGAGGTCATAGATCCTCTTCTTAATATTGTTAATTCATCTTTATCACTAGGATACGTACCAAAAACTTTTAAGTTGGCTATTATTAAACCTCTTATTAAAAAACCACAACTTGATCCTAGAGAATTAGTCAATTACAGGCCAATCTCAAATCTCACTTTTCTGTCAAAAATACTAGAAAAGGCAGTTTCATCACAACTATGTTCCTTTTTAGAAAGAAATAGTATCTATGAGGATTTCCAGTCAGGATTTAGACCATACCATAGTACTGAAACTGCTCTCATTAGAGTTATTAACGATTTGCTCTTATCATCAGATCGTGGTTGTATCTCTCTATTAGTGTTACTGGATCTTAGTGCTGCATTTGACACTATTGATCACAATATTCTTTTAAATAGACTCCAAAATTATGTTGGCATTAGTGGAATTGCATTGTCATGGTTCAAATCATACTTATCTGACCGTTATCAGTTTGTAGAAGTAAATGAAGAGGTCATATCGATCACAAGTTGAATATGGAGTACCGCAAGGCTCGGTACTAGGATCATTGCTTTTCATTCTGTACATGCTACCCTTAGGAGATATCATCAGGAAGCATGGTGTTAGTTTTCACTGTTACGCTGATGATACTCAGCTCTATATTTCTTCGCGCCCTGACGAAACTTACCAATTCACAAAATTAACGGAATGCATAGCTGATATAAAAAATTGGATGACCAGTAATTTCCTACTACTAAATTCAGAAAAAACAGATATTCTAATTTTTGGACCAAAAACTTCCTCACGTAATAACCTAGAATACTGTCTAACACTTGATGGCTGCTCTGTTAAGTCTTCGTCGTCAGTTAGGAACCTGGGTGTGCTCTTTGATACCAATCTTTCATTTGAAGGCCATGTTTCTAGCATCTGTAAAACCGCATTCTTCCATCTTAAAAATATATCTAAATTACGACATATGCTCTCGATGACAAATGCAGAACAGTTAGTTCATGCGTTCATGACCTCAAGGCTAGATTACTGTAACGCTCTACTAGGTGGTTGTTCTGCTCGCCTGATAAATAAACTACAGCTCGTACAAAATGCAGCAGCTAGAGTTCTTACTAGAACTAGGAAATATGACCATATCAGCCCGGTTCTGTCAACACTGCATTGGCTTCCTGTTAAACATCGTATAGATTTTAAAATCTTGCTAATTACCTACAAAGCACTAAATGGTTTAGCTCCCCAGTACCTGAGCGAGCTCTTAATGCATTATAGTCCTTCGCGTCTATTACGATCTCAGAATTCAGGCCAGCTAATAATACCTAGAATATCAAAATCAACTGCAGGCGGTAGATCCTTCTCCTATTTGGCACCTAAACTCTGGAACAATCTTCCTAGCATTGTTCGGGAAGCAGACACACTCTGTCAGTTTAAATCTAAACTAAAAACACATCTCTTTAACCTGGCATACACATAACACATTATCAATTTATTTTTTCAAATCCGTTAAAGGATTATTAGGCTGCATAAATTAGGTCAGCCGGAACCGGGAACACTTCCAATAACACCAGATGTACTCGTTACATCAGAAGAAGAATGGCATCTACGCTAATATTAGTCTTTCTGTTTATCCCGAGGTTTACCGTAGTCAGCCGGATCCGGGCCGTATCCGGGTGAGATCGAGGACCTGCACCTTGACACGACCACAACACAGCCCTGAAGTATCAGCAGAGATTGAGTCAACTAGATCATCCACTATGAAGGCCTCATCAACATGACAACCAGTGGCACATCTCCTCAACAACCGTCCATACCGGTGTGATGAATACGATCCTCAACTGGATGGAACTGAATTAAACACTTTGAATGTTACGATCGTATCTGACTTATGATAGCAACCTGAGTCGTAACAAAGCACTGTTCGCCAGAGGAGAACTGGCCCCCCGACTAAGCCTGGTTTCTCCCAAGGTTTTCTCTCCATTTTAACACCTGTTTGCCACCTGATGTCACCTGTTGGAGTTTGGGTTCCTTGCCGCTGTCGCCTTTGGCTTGCTTAGTTGGGGACACTTGACAATTGACATTTGATATTCAACAGTGCTTTGATCTGCCTGCATTGACACTATTCCTTACGAGCTGCTGTGCAGCCAAAATAATGTACCAGTTATCACTGTAAAGCTGCTTTGACACAATCTACATTGTAAAAAGCGCTATATAAATAATGGTGACTTGACTTGAACTGTTGCACCAGAGTTGAAAAACTGAAATGCATTAAAATTGATTTGGAATTGCATCACGAATCCCAGAAAATGCCAAATGATTCCCACCCTTGCTGACAACCATTCTCATTCTAGCTATACTTCAACAAACACACACCTCCATAACCCATAACTGGAGGTCTGGGCTGGCCAAAACCCATGAGACCTTGAGGAGCCTGAGGTGGGAATGGAAGACCTCCGGGTGAAAGCACTCCTAAAGAGAGAGAGAAAAATAGAAATGTTCATTTCATATCTCTGATAACATGATTTATTTCAATACCGAATCAACATTATTGACAGATGAACTGAAAACAATTGGTGTAGAAACAATTTTCAAATTGCTAGTAAAATTACAAAGAAACAGCAGGTAATGCACTGAAATTTTGAAACAGAAAAACTGAAATAGTATTGTGAAATAATCTTTATTTAAAACTTCAAAAAAATTATTTTTTACAGCTTGCTTTACCTTGTCCTGGACCTGGAGGGGGTGGCGGTTTCATCTCTGGGATGGAGGGTCTTTTTGCATCCATCAGGAAGTTGTTGAAAAAGACCACCTCTTTCTTTACTTCCTCAATCTTGTCACCATGTTTGTTTAGGATGTGCTTCCTCACAAACTCTGGGCCCTTGAGAGAGATTGATTGATTTTTTATTGATTTTGTAAAACACAAACATCCTCCCCAAGGATTACCAGATGAACTAGTACATGAACAAAGGAGCATGTTTTTAAAAATCACGCACCTTAAACTTTTTGCCACTTAGAGGACAAAGCCACTTGTCTTTGCCCAGTTCCTGCGTGTTGGCCAACACAAACTTTTCAACTTCCTGTTCTGGATCTTTGCGGCCCATCTTCGCTGCCTCATCTTCAGACAGGCTTTCCTTCACACTGAACAAGTGTCCCAGCTTCTCTTCAAACGTCTTTTGCCAGTCAGACACTACAAGATGGTCAAACAAATAAAAGAAAACTCGTCAAACAGAATCAGTGATTTTCTCAGTTACACTTCCTTGCAATTTGTTGCATCAAACAAACAGCTAGTCCTGTCCTTAACTTTTGGCCATTGGTCGAGTCAGAAGTTGCCCAGCTCTAAGACGCTAGATAAATTACATAATTCAAGAAGTACAGTCATTTCTTACCTTCTCTGTGAGTAATGCGGTTGGGGGGAATGGGCCCTCGCACATGGATAATGCCACAGCGGTTTGGCATCTCATCCTCACTTGGGTACTCACAGGTGTTGTAATAGTCAATAGAGTGTACGATACGCAGATAGAAGAGGAGACGATCCAACACCTGGGAGAAAACCAAAACATATTACGCTCCTGAAGAAATACAAACTTAATTTGTTAGTGGACCGAAAAAGCAACAAACTGAGATAAAGACCCAAAAGTCTGATTTAAAATTCATCTCATCCAAAATAATTAAATATATAAAACATATATTGGAACAACTGGCCCAAGATGAAACAAATTAAACCTATTTTATGGGTTACAGTTTTTTGCATAATTACATCCATGACAATTTAGCACAAGAATTCCCCTTATGACAATAATGAGAATGATTATAAAAATGAAAAATGTGCTGGACATGTTAAAGTCTCTTTTAGACCTTGACAAGTTTTTCATCTCTCTCCACAGTAATCTCAGTGGGATTTCCCTCTTTGGATCCGTCCTCAGATTCGGCTCCTCCTGCACTTCCTAGAAGCTCTTCCTCCTCTGCACTCACTTCCTCTATGAGGTAATCAGTGATGTTTTTCAGAATGGGGTTCTGAGCAGGGATCTTCAGAAAAATGGAGGGGAAAAAAACAAAATCTCAGTCAAGATTATGCCCCAAAATGACTTAACCAAAATTAAGTTAATTTAGCTGAAAGCCCAAACCAAAATTAGTTAATCAATCGATTATTTAATAATCGAAACTATGTGTACAAACATTTAAACTACATAAAGCAGTTATTTAAATTCTGATAATATAATTATAACAACTCCAATATTTAATTGACAAACAGGCTATGGACAGTTAATTCCTGAGGTGAATGTAACATTACCTGACATTGTTTACTAGCTATTTTATTGACATCTTTCTGCTGGTGACACACTGATTGAATTATTACATGAGACATGATACATTTCAGTAAGCTGTATTGTTTATTTAAACATACCTTCTGATGTTCATTCATGTTTTTGTGATTTAACTAGTAAACCGAAAGAGATGATGTATCATGCCACAATACTGACAATCCAGCTAGTGTCCTAACAGCTGACATGTTTACCTATTGCACCTTATCCAAATTGTGTGCATGAAATAGACGTGTTAAAACGCAGAGAATCGCTATTTAAAAAACACTGATTCAGTTCCCCGAAACAAATTTCAGCTAAAACCAAAAATTGCCGTTTCGACTGAAATTTTGGTGTATCACTAGTCTAGGCTATTTAAAATTGTATAAGTCTGAGGTTGTACAGGTGAGAATACCTCTAGAGCGGCTGTCTCTTCTCTGGGTTTGTGGCTCCAGAGCCTCTCCCTGTCATCCAGTGCATGGATCAGTTTAGCGGCCATCTTGATGTCATTACGGAGAACCTGCTTATGCTGAGTGATTCCGTTCACATTACGCACACGACGCGCCAAATCTCGATTGACTCCAGGAGCCAACTCACAGTCCCGCAGCTGGTCAAAGAGGAACAGGAGAAGAGAATGAGAGAGATGTTTGCTATGCATGATGGTTCTTCAGCCGATGATTCTAGAACTCACCCGGATGTTCTGCAGGTTCCAGCAGATCTCTTTGATGTTCACACTTCTGTCGAAGGTCACCCAGCAACGCCTGAAAAACCTGAGCCACACAGATGAGTCAATTCACACATATCAATTCATATGGATTAGTTTTACAATCTCTTTATGAACGTTTTGAAACGTCAAAGTGTCAGCTGTGTGTAGCTGTCAACGGAGGAACAGAAATCTCTCAGATTTGATCAAAAAGATCTTCATGTGTTCCGAAGATGAACAAAAGTCTTACAGGTTTGTAACGATATAAGAGTGAGTAATTAATGAGAGTTTTTCGGTGAACTAACCCTTTTAATTTAATAAAACTGAATTTATGATAGGAAGGACCTACGGGGAGACTTCAAAGCAGATATTTCAAAGCAGCTTAAAATGCATTGCAAATCCCAGTCAAATATCCTCAATTTTAGCTATACCACTTGACCTAAAGTGTGTTGAAATTGAATTCAACTTACCTACGCTCCGGCTGTGGTTCTGACAAACAAACACGCATAAATCCTGGATAGCGTCGACACAGCTGCCAAGAAAGTGCCAGGTCTTTTAGTCATCAGCATTCAACATCAACATGGACAATAACAGCAAAATTCAGCAGCGTTTTGTGTGAAAACTCACAGCGACGATCTCCGCTTTTGATATGGTTGGAGCGATGCTCCTCATGAAGAGAGAGCAGGTCCTGTGAAGAGGTCGAGGTCGTGGAGGCTGATCGTCCTTTGGCTTCTTTTCCTTTTCTTTCTCCCTCTCCTTCTGCTCATCCGTCCGCTCCTTTACATCAGCGGCTTTAAAAGATCAGAAACATGGTTGTCACAACCATCAGACTGACACTGATGATTCACTGTCAGAAACCTTGACACTGACCTTCCCCCTCCTCTTCTTCCTCTTCCTCCTTATCCTCTCCCTCGTCAGGTTCTCTCTCTTTCTCTGAGGGTTTTTCAGAGCAGTGAGAGTTCGAGTCAGAATCAGAATCAGATTCACTCTCAGATGCACTGGCTTCATCTTCACTGTCTCCACTGTGCTTCCTCTTCCTCTTCTTACTCAGCTAGTGAAAGACAAATTTTCCACAGTAGTTTATATAATAAATTATACATTTTAAAGTTAAATGTATAAATCTGGTGCATTTTGAGCACAAGAGATCTTTTATATTTTCTGTCCGTTATGAAACTGTACAGATTATACTATTGGCGGGCCACCAGAGTGTAGGTAATTAATGGGAAGCGCTGGAATTACAGTACAGTCTAGCCCAACAGATGGCGCATAAACTACCTTAAGCGGCAGAACTTGGCTAACTAACCTTCTTGGGTTCTGGGATTGGTTCGGCAGGTGCTTCTTTCTCAGTCTTCTCTCCTTCACTCCCTCCTGCAGAAGTGGCTGCATCCTTCTCAGTCCCCTCATCACCCTCTCCCTATTGACATACAAAAATTAGGCATCATCGTTCTTCCCAATAACTATGATCCTTTGCTCCATTATGAAACATTCACTCACCATCTTGTCTTTTTCAATAGAGGGTTTGCGCTCAACATCCACAGGCCTGGGCTCATCTCGTTTGGGAGGTTCAGAACCAGGTCCACCAGATGAGAGTCTCTCACGCTCCCGCTCCTCCTCTTCCTCATTGGGCTGTTCCAGGATCCGCAGGTCATTTTCCCCTCCTCCTTCCATCTTTATCACGGCTAACAAAAACAAAGGAAAAGCAAGCATTGAGGAAATTTACAGTAAAGGGGGGGGGGAATTTGATAAGGGAGGAAAAAATATATTTAAATGCTTTTGCGTTCTCTCGCAAATATATAGTTGGGTAAATATATTGTATATAATTTGCAGGCATCGGGTAGCTGCTATCACTATGTGGGGTATTGAATTAGCTTTTGAATCGCTTTCCACTTTCAAATTCGCCATCACGCATACTCCGTGTATGGGAGTGTCAATCCAGATAGTGTTCACAAAGCTAAGATCTTTACTTGTTGTAGCTTATATACATTGTGTTTACTGACAGTTAAAACGTGCCATTGGAGAAACACTAATCAAAATGTCACTGTTCCATTCAAAATAGTCCAGAAATGAATTGAATTTTGGTACATCAACATATGGACAGAGTTTGGAATGATATAAAGGGGAGTAAAAAAAAAAAAAAAAAAAAAGATTAAAATGAGCATGCAAAGGAAAAGCACTTCTCCATACCTGCATCTAAAATCTTGGTGATTTGTGGAGCACGCTCTATGTCCAAAGAGACAGACTCAAACCAGCTATTGTCCATGAGATACATGTAGACACTCAACCGGTTCTGTAGAGCACTGTGGGATTCTGCTTTGCGCCTCCCAGCCTCATCCGGGTGGTACTTTGAACGGAACCTGACAAGCGAATAGAGGAGAAAGAGGGGGAAAATAGGGTGTTTGGGGAAGAAAACAGTGCGTTAGCAACTATTTCCCAGTCATGCAAGATTTAACCTCAGAAATTAGTAGTCCTAACCTGCCTTCTAAATATATCTTTGATAAATCTAATGTCAACCAACAATTCTTAAACAATTATATCTAGCAACCTTATTATCCCATAGTTGTCCCACTCTGTCATATGATATTGTAGCTCTGTTCCAAAACTACTGAGCTGCCTACACAGGCAACATAAGCATGCTCCCAAGACTGTTCCAAAAGTTAAGCAGCATAATTTTGTTGCCTTGCAAGATTTGTTCTTTTGACATGATTCAAAGACAGCATTGCATATCCCCTTCCAAGATGAGGGGAGGAAAATAATAAATATTTATCAACATGTTATTACCAAACTTTAGAGCATTTCAAATCATTCCACTAATGAAGTTTTGTTCCAGTTAAGATGCTGTCTTAGAAGGTAGCTGCCTATTTAGGCAGTAGACAGCTCACTAGGTTTTTGAATAGAGCATGACACCAATTTGTTGGCTAAAGTTAAGTGCACTTGTCAGTCTTAAAACAGAATATAAAAATAACTTGTGTGTTCAAGTGTGTGTAATACAGTAACACTCACCACCAAAGAAGAAAAAGTAAAAAATTAAAAACAATAGAAACTGATGCATTATCAAGAAAAGTCAAACAGTTGGGTGAAACATTTTCCATTGTGTGCACTAAATTTACCTGATGTACTCCCCGCATTACAACACATTTACACTGAGAGCGATCTTCTCAGAGGAGTGTGTACATTTGGGGGGTTTTGATTGATCCAAATATCAAAAACGAAAAAGAAAAGGGAAGAAAGGGCATCACACACTACAGAAAATAAAATAAAAAATCTTTCCGTGAACGCGGCGGCGGGTTTGGATTGTGAGTGTTCGGCTGTCTAGCTAAGAGCCCTGGTACTTGGATTCTAATGGCAGCTGCATTGTGCGCAGTGCAAACCCTGACTAACTAACAGCGACTCCTGCGATGGGTCCAAGAGCTTTTCTCATCTTCCAATGCCTTGTGGTGATGGAGGGAAGAAGGATTTGTGTTAATTTGTAAACCAAAAAACAATAAGCAAAAAACCTGAAATGAAATGAATGTTTAAAACATCTGCATCAAGTCAATGACGAGACCAATTCAGTTGCTGTAAAGACAAACTGATGTCATAAGACATTATCATTCGACCTTATGGCAAGTAAATGATGAAAATGTTCAAATTTCAATGTAAACAAACAAGCCTCAAAACACTGTGGTAATTTATTAACCATGTATGATGCACCAAAATTTCAGCAACCTAAAATATTTAGTCAAAAATGAATTTTGTCCAAAACAGTGATGTTTAATTAGCGCTCCTCTAATGATGCGTTTCGACTGTGTCTATTTTCACTGTAGCCGCATCAATTCGTAGCGCATGTGAACTGATCATCTCGTCCTCTATACCACGTTATAGCACGTACGTGCTATAAACATGATCAGAAGGTATGTTGTTGGGGGAAAAAAAAAAAAAAAAAACAGGATCATCTCAATTTGTAGTAGTCAAGTGGATCAAAAAAAATTCAAAGTTGTCCTAAGAAGAAGGGACAACTTTGATGAAAGGTTTTGATCCAATACAAATGTTAACTACTGTATTTTCGATCTCATTTTTTAGCTAAAAAAAATAAATTCAGTTTCAGTAAAAAAAGAAAAATAATTTCGGTGCATCACTGTATATTTGACTATAAAGTCGCACTCATTAGTACAGAAAGACAAAACTGTATGGCCAAAAGCCTTTTAACATAATTAAACCATTCAAACTAGAGGCCAAATGTAGTTATAAACAATACAGTCAAAAGTTCAGAGGTGCAGGATGCAGAAATTAGCCTCTTCTTTGAGATGCAGGACTTGTTTCGCCACTCTCTTGTGATCGCTAGCTTAATGCACAAACATCACCTAAACAAAACACTAGAGCAAAAACAGCAACTGTTGTCGTACCACTCTTCATCTTTATGGGCCAGGAAGAAGTCCTGCATCTGCTGACGCCTAAAATCGATCTTGTACTCATTGTAGCGTTTGACCGACTCAGTCTCATCCACAGAGTCATCCAGAGACAGCAGGAACTCCTTAAAGGTCTTCATCACAGGAGGAGGAGGACCAAGATCCATATCGTGGATGTTTCCCAGCCTGTAGGAAGACCAGAGAAAAGAACAAAGGTTTAAAACGGAGGTTAAATGATGGACTTTAGAGCTGCGTATTTCCTTCCCGCTCACCTGGCCTGAATGGGGATGCCATGATGGGGCTGCATGAGGTGCATGTCAGGGTGACCCCACGGCTGAGGAGGGGCATAGCTGGGTCCTCCACCACCTCCATAACCCAGATCATAGCCACCATGGTAAGGGTCACCTCCATGGTCATCCCTGAGAATACACAGAGAGAGATTCTAAGACAGGGGTGTCAAACATACAGCCCGGAGGCCAAATACAGCCCACAAAGGTGTCCAATCTGGATGATTTGAACAATAAAAAAAACCAGCCATGTATCCAAACAGTTTTTAGTTTTATTTTGGCCAATCTCTATTCAAACAAACTGTGCACTGCAGCACAACGCAGCAATGTATGACAGGCTAAACAAAGTTATTCTTTTTCTATGCAAGTTCTTACCAGTCTCTCCTCATGCGCTTCTGCTGGGGGCTCATGTCATGACGTGGAGGGGAAAATCTCTCTCGTCTGCCCCTCTCGTAGTCCCGGTACTCTCCTCGGCTGCGCCGCTCACGGCCCCTGTCCCACTCTCTAGCCGAGGGCCGCCAGTAAACGACAACCACAAGAAATATATATAAAAATGTGCAAACATACAAGCCTTTTGACTAATATCATACCCTAAGAAATTAAAATGGAGAACATCCCCCACCTGAATTATAAATACCACTTGCCAAAGCATGCAACAAATCAGTCAGTTGTGCATACAGTAACACTTTGCAATCAATTGGTTGGAAAAATACGAATGTGTTAATTCAGAGTTTTGTTACCAGTACAAGCTGTAAAGTATGGTGTTGCATGGTTTCAACAAATTAAAGGCTATATAGATTATATAGTTCTGTACACTGTTGACACTTCTCTTACGCAGATTAATTCCCTCTTCCTCACCTGTCATTCCAGTCATCTCTCCGGCGGTCCTCTCTCTCCCGTGAACGGTCATAGTCGCTCCTCTCTCTACGGAATTTGTCTCTGCGTCTGCGGTCGTACTCATCATCGCTGTCGGCCATGCCGTTTAAATAAGGACGAATATGAGAAAAGGTTTGCTGTGATACAACAGAGTGGAAATGAATGGTTAGTATTGGCAGATTTTATCTATACCAGACTTCACAATGCACAAATCACAATGTGTCACACGTGCATCAAAATTTCAAATCCAAAAATGAAAATTCTGTCATAATTTACTTACCCTCAATTTGTTCCAAACCCGTATGAATTTCTTTCATCTTCTGAACACAAAAGAAGATATTTTGAAGAATCAAACAGTTGATAGGCCCCCATTGACTTCCATAGTATTTTATTGCCATAATATGCGAGGCAATGGGGTCTATGAACTGTTTGGTTAACCAGATTCTTCAAAATATCTTCTGTGTTCAGAAACTAATGACAGAATTTTCATTTTTGGGTATCCCTTTAAAACAATGACTCGACACTTCCTGTTTTTTTGTGAATAGCTTGTTTGCAGACATGGAGAGAACTGTATGAAATTATTAATACAACCATGAATACACATAAATCACATCAGTAATACACAGACTATGAACACAATAAGCAGCGCCATGCGCGCGCGTCGAACTCGTATGTCCCGATAAACCAACCATCAACTTAACTAGGAAAACCAGTGTAGTGTAAATGATCGACCATTTTAGATACCCAAAGAACATGTAACGCGATTATTCATAGAATAATCACAGATTAAGAACAAATGGCGCGTATTCATACCGGCTTCGTCGAGTTACGTAAGGAAACAGTCGCTAACCGCAACAAAAAGAGGGACACGTTCAGACAAATTTGTATAAATGTAACGTATAACTTTCAGTAAATGTTAAAAATCGGTGGTAAAACACACAATAATAGTTTTATGTCCAATACTAACCAATAACTTGGTTTAAAGGGTTTTACTGAAGTGAGCTCCCGCCAGCGCACGACCGTCCTAAACTACAGCAGCGGAAGTGACGATCATATACTGAACTACAGCGCCACCGTGTGACTGGATGACCGCAATACTACTGAACAATGGAATTGGAAAGGTGTTTTTATTTCTAATAAAGAAAAACACAATTAAACTAATCATTAACGTGAATCTAATTTTAGATATTCTAAAATAGTAACTTTTAAAATTAGTAATTTTTCAAGGATTTTCAAATAGATAATTTGTTCAGACCGATAATCTTGAAATTATTAACATGTTGCCGATAAATTGGGACGCACCTTAAATCAATAGATAATGTAAAAACGGGGGTCGAGACAAGATGGCGGCCAAGACAGACATATGTTGAAACGGTTTTTGCTTCTATCTTCTTTGAAACGACTTGTCATGGTTTAAATCTTTTAACAAACCAAACTTGAAACCACAGTGTAAAAAACTGTCATAGCAAAACTGATAATTAAAAATAAAAAATAATTTCTAAATTTCACTATATGTAGTGAATTTTGAGTACACACAGAAGTAGTGTAAATGCATTTTTTTAAAATCTTATATACAGTAATCAGAGAGTCAAAATGCAAGTTATCCTCTAAAATTAAAAAGAAATGTTTAAAAAAAAAAAATTGAGACATTCTCAAATGTCCTGATCATTTTTCAGTTCGGTAAAATAATAATAAAAAAGGTATTTATTTATTTATTTACTGATAAAGTATAATAAATAAATTAAATAATTATTCAGTTGTGCATGACTGAAGGATTCTAATAGAAGAAAATAAATAATGGTACTTAATGGCGCGCTGGAGCGGAAACTTCCAGATCTCTACGTCATACACATCGACGTGAGACCAGCTCAATCCAGTGCAGCTGTAGTCGATCCGTGTATCATACAGATCGGTGACGTCTCCGTGCGCGGCGCCAGAAAGAGGAATAATAATCAACATAAGAGAGACGTGCTTCCTGGAAGACTCAGCAATGGATGTCAGTCGCTGCATTAAAACGCCAAGAGAATGGCTCGGCGTGTTGTGCACCCTACTTTTACTCAGCGAATCGGTTGTGTGTGACACTGCAAACGGGAGAAAAGAGCAGGAGTGTTATAATTACGCTGGTGGACACGTTTATCCCGGAGAGGCTTTCCGCGCCCCCGTCACTGATCATTCTTTACACCTAAGCAAAGCCAAAAGTGTGTTAAGCTCATTTATGCACATGAAAATCACATGTATGCTCAATGTATGCGTTTAAATTAAAAATTTGGGCTTAAGTATGTTTTGTAAAATCTATTAGTTGTAAAGCAACGTTATTGTGCATATCTCTCTTAACAGCTGTCCACTACTGTTAGCAATTTAAATTATTTGAAAAATATGTGGAGTGATTTCAATTGAACGTCTGTTTAATTGCTATGAAACTTATTTTGAGAGAATGAGAGTTGCATAAATTGTTCCAGCAGGATATTTTGTCTTAATTTGATGCATTGGCAGTATAATTAATTCACAATTAGCGTTTGAGTTATTAATATTTGCTATTTGTTTGTGCAAATCGAGTTTTTCTAACTAATCTTTTGTTTTTCGGTCGCAGCTTTTAAGGACACGTCATTGTTTTAGACTTGGATCCATGACTATTTTTTCCAGCTTGCATTAAGAAGGCTGTTGAATCTCTTAAAGAGACAGTCCTTCACATACATGCATCTGCACAAGCTGATAGATCTGCATTAATAATGTACTAAACATTTTGTGATCTTATTCTTTCTATTTTTTAGTCTCAAAGCCAGCACCACACTGGGAAGGAACAGCTGTGATCAATGGAGAGTTTAAGGAGCTGAAACTGTCAGATTACAAAGGAAAATACCTGGTTTTCTTCTTCTACCCTCTGGACTTGTGAGCATATTTTGACTACATAATGTACACTACCTGTCAAAAGCTGGAAAACATTAAGATTTTTTTTAATGCATTTAAAATAAGTCTCTTCTGCTCACGAAGGCTGCATTTATTTGATCTAAAATACAGGAAAAATGAAATATTATTACAATGTAAAATAGCTGTTTTCTATGTGAATATATTGTAAAATGTAATTTATTCCTGAGATCATTTTTAGCATCAGTCTTCAGTGTCACATGATCCTTCAGAAATCATTCTAATACACTGATTTGATGCTCAAACTTTGCTGCTTAATATTTTTGTGGAAACTGAGATTTTTTTTTTTTTTTTTTTCTGGATTCTTTGATGAATACAAAGTTCAAAAGAACAACATTTAATATTTTTTTGTAATATTATAAATGCACACATCTTTATTGCCACTTCTGGTCAATTTAATGCATCCTTGCTGAATAAAAGTATTGATTTCTTTTTCTTTTTTTTTTTACCCCAAACCTTTGAATGGTAGTGTATCACGGTTTTCAGCCTTGATAATAATCATAAATGTTTCTTGAGCAGCAAATCATCATATTAGAATGATTTCTGAAGGATCATGAGACACTGAAGACTGGAGTAATGATGCTGAAAATTCAGCTTTAACATATATTCACATAGAAAACAGTTATTTGAAAGCATAATGTTTCACAATATTACTGTTTCACTGTATTTTTGACTAAATAAATGCAGCCTTGGTGAGCAGAAGCAGTTTTCAATAATATAATCCGAATACACAGCCATCGTTGTCTTGATCCACAGCACATTTGTGTGTCCCACTGAGATCATCGCCTTCAGTGATCGCGTGCACGAGTTTCAGGACATCAACGCAGAGGTGGTCGCTTGCTCCGTGGACTCTCAGTTTACTCACCTGGCCTGGTTAGACCACACCCACTCTCTGGAGTGTATTTGTAGAGTCTGCATTTGTATTCAAACATGGACTTTAAGATGATAGAATTGTGTGTATGATATGTTTTATAAGTAAGGACTATGAATTGACTCATTGCTGCTTTTTTTTTTTTTTAAATCAGGATCAACACACCCAGAAGACAAGGAGGTCTCGGACCAATGAAAATCCCTCTCCTTTCCGACCTCACTCACCAGATATCCAAAGACTATGGTGTCTTTCTTGAGGATCAGGGACACACACTCAGGTACCGAAACCAGGCCTTGTATGATTATTTCAAGTTGATTCTTTTTATGACTGGTCACTTATAAATGCCCTTTAGAACATTTAAAATTCAGATGTTTTTGTAACCAGATTTTGATTTTGATTTTTGGGCCTCATTGACCATATTGGGCCTTATTATTGTATAATAATAATTTGATAATCTATTTACTAGAGGTGTAACACTCATGTCATGTTTTGGTTCGGTCATAATGCTTTAAACAAAGCCAAAATAATTTTTTAATTATTATTATTATTACTTCTAAGAAAAAAAGTACTGTTCATGAAAAGGCTAAATGTGGTATTACATCAGGGGTGAACTTGAATAGGCTTGGACTTGTTTTTTTTTGTTTTTTTCCTCCCACATGCACAGAAATATTCACAATTCTGCTCGGCTAAAAATACTGAATTATGTTAGACACTTATGCTTGCACTCTGCCCCTGACTGCATACATTTAAAATATTGTATTAAATGATTAATTTTATTATTGTTTAATAATAATATAATTATTATTGTTAATTATAACATGGCAGCTCAGTGCGACCTTCTGGTTTTACGGTATTTGATGCGTCACAGTGCTATTACTATATTTAACGTTAAATTAAATCTATCTCAATTTCCATTATTGTATACAATACATACAGTAGCGCTACCCATGATACATATTGTTGCATTTTTGTATTGCCATATATTGTGACATTTATATTGTTAAACCCCTAATCAAAAACAAGTGGAAAATCATAGACGTTCAGTACCGAACCTTGATTTAAAGCTTATATTGCTAAATTATATCAGTGTCATGCCTGTTGAGTTGCATGGAAATGTTTTTATTCCCTGTTGTCTTTCAGAGGTCTCTTCATCATTGATGATAAAGGTGTTCTCCGGCAGATCACCATGAATGACCTGCCAGTGGGTCGCTCTGTTGACGAGACCCTCCGACTGGTGCAGGCCTTCCAGTACACTGACAAACATGGAGAAGGTACGGCATTTATTAACACTTTTACGTCTTGCATTGCCTTCTTTTTAAATCCCTAGTTTTATCTGACACACACTTTTTTTTTTTTTTACACTTCAATCAGTTATAATCTGAATGATAGGTTATAACAATGTTTACTAGAGCTGCCAAAGTTAATGCATTGATTTATGAGAATAAATGTTTAATCTGTTTTGACCCTTAAAATATTTGAATGCAAATACAGCATTTGAGATTAATTTTTTGAACTTAAAAAAAAAAATCATGGTCCTTCAAAACGGTAGTCAATGGGTTTACATATCGCTTTACATTTAGGACAGAGTTGTTGTTGTTATTAACTAAAACTATTAAAAATCATTTTCAATAATTGAAATGCAGCTGAAATGTAATAAAATACAAATAGATGAAATAAGTTTAAAAAGTACTAAAATTACAAAAAAACTATATGCAAAAATAACACTGGTTCAGGAGCTTGATCAGATGAAGTTAATTATTATTATAATATTACTAAATAATTATTATAATATTATTAAATAAAATCTGGAAAATCTACACATTTATTTCTAGTAATTGTGCTTATATGGAAGGCAATGTCCAAAATGTGATTGAAAGATTTACTTCAGAGTTAAAGTAAATCCTTATGCTCAATTAACTGGAGAAATCTATCTTTTTATTTAACAAATATTTGCATGATTAAATAGTGTTTAAAAACATTTCAAAAAAGTGTTCAAATCTTTAAATTTGTGACAAAGTGGCATGTCATTATTCTTGTCAGTAGATTTAAATTACTTTTCAATAAAATGCATATCACCATATACAATTTATCAGCCAAAATGTTGAAATGAAGATCCACCTTTCTCATGCCAGAGTCCAATATCTCTTAATCATATTTTATTAAATTGATATGGTTTGTTCTCTTCACAAATTATATTACTCTGCAAACACTTTAGAAGACATTTTTAACAGTCAAATGTGAATCCATTTGAGTTTTTATCTGAAGCAAATTTTAAATTGGTCTTTTATAGATTTTACTCGCCATGAAAATAGCTAAAGAAGCTGGCATGGCGTTAAACACCAACCAATCAGAATGCTGTAATATAAATAGCTTAAATCATACTTGAATAAGAAGTATATGAGCATGCACAGACATAAATATAAGTGTTTTGGTTTTGGTGTTACTGACTCTCTGTCTCTCTGATGTCAGTGTGTCCAGCTGGATGGAAGCCTGGCAGCGATACGGTAAGATTTGACCTCTGATTTCAGTGTGTTTGTGTGAGCTCATGTATGTGTGTTTCTGTAAATATATAGAGTATCTCACCCTCTCTCTTTCCGCACAGATTATCCCAGACCCTGCAGGCAAACTGAAGTACTTTGACAAACTCCAGTGAGGATAATGTTTCACTAGAGGTTTTTGTTCTGGTTTCTGACCAATTACTGTTTCCAAAGCCCAGAATAAAAGGAGAGTTTTGATAAACATGTAGTCTGTTTTGTCCCTGCGATGTGTCTGATTGTTCATACGACAGTAAAAGAACAGGTTTCCCATGTAGTAGAAATGAAATTTTAGCAATAAACAATAGAGCATTCTAAAGTTCTACTGCACTCAAATTTCAGATATTTTTAGGTGAAAATTTAAACAATAAGGTCTCATTTGTTGACATTAGTTAATGCATTAACTAAACCTTTGTTAATGTTAGTTAATAAAAGTGTTAATGTTCACACTGATTAACTAATGTTAACAAATACAACTCTTGAATTTAATAATGCATTAATGTTTAAATGAACATGACCAAAGATTAATAAATGCTGTAGAAATGCAGTTCATTATTAGTTCATGTTAACTAATGAACCTTATTGTAAAGTGTTAGCAAAACTTTAAGATTTTCATTTCATCTAATTGCCAAGGAAACATTTCTAATATTCATTTAGTTTAACTTGATGTACTAAATAATGACAAAACTCAACAAAATTACTAAAAATTAACTACAATTTTAAATGACAATGGAAAATCTAAAAATAAAAATGTACTACTACTACTAAAAACTATAATAGTATCATAATGATACTAAAATAACACTACTTTGTATGATGGTTTAAATCCATTAACTCTACAGATTGCTGTCTGAAATTATAAATTGTAAGTCATGGACATTTATTGGTCAAAGTTGTGGGAACCCTGATAGAAACAAGCATGTATGGGTCAGATCTGTCAGACACTAGAGGGAGATGTGGATGCAGTTCTTATGGAACATAACCCTGGATCTTGTCATCAAATTAAAGTAAATCAACAGTGTGATGCTTTGCAGCTGCTGTAATTTCAAAACTTTTTAATTGATTTGAGACTGACGTATAAGCATTAAAGGACTCTGAATAGGTACATTTGATTGTTTTTAAAGGAGTCATGAAGTGGAATTTAATGTTTCTTGAGAGTCACTTATACACTCCTCTGTATACTGTATCGGCGTAGACGGCGTCAGTGATTGTAACGGCTTCAGAAACCGAACGCACATCTGCTTGCTGTATCGGCGTAGACGGCGTCGGAGATTGTAACGGCTTCAGAAACCGAACGCACATCTGCGTGCTGTATCGGCGTAGACGGCGTCGGCGATTGTAACGCCTTCAGAAACCGAACGCACATCTGCTTGCTGTATCGGCGGAGACGGCGCAGCGATTGTAACGGCTTCAGAAACAGAACGCACATCTGCGTGCTGTATCGGCGTAGACGGCGGCGGCGATTGTAACGGCTTCAGAAACCGAACGCACATCTGCGTGCTGTATCGGCGTAGACGGCGGCGGCGATTGTAACGGCTTCAGAAACCGAACGCACATCTGCGTGCTGTATCGGCGTAGACGGCGCAGCGATTGTAACGGCTTCAGAAACCGAACGCACATCTGCGTGCTGTATCGGCGTAGACGGCGTCGGCGATTGTAACGGCTTCAGAAACCGAACGCACATCTGCGTGCTGTATCGGCGTAGACGGCGGCGGCGATTGTAACGGCTTCAGAAACCGAACGCACATCTGCGCGCTGTATCGGCGTAGACGGCGTCGGCGATTGTAACGCCTTCAGAAACCGAACGCACATCTGCTTGCTGTATCGGCGTAGACGGCGTCGGCGATTGTAACGGCTTCAGAAACCGAACGCACATCTGCTTGCTGTATCGGCGTAGACGGCGTCGGCGATTGTAACGGCTTCAGAAACCGAACGCACATCTGCACGCTGTATCGGCGTAGACGGCGGCAGCGATTGTAACGGCTTCAGAAACCGAACGCACATCTGCGCGCTGTATCGGCGTAGACGGCGGCAGCGATTGTAACGGCTTCAAAAACCGAACGCACATCTGCGCGCTGTATCGGCGTAGACGGCGGCAGCGATTGTAACGGCTTCAGAAACCGAACGCACATCTGCGCGCTGTATCGGCGTAGACGGCGGCAGCGATTGTAACGGCTTCAGAAACCGAACGCACATCTGCGCGCTGTATCGGCGTAGACGGCGGCAGCGATTGTAACGGCTTCAGAAACCGAACGCACATCTGCGCGCTGTATCGGCGTAGACGGCGGCAGCGATTGTAACGGCTTCAGAAACCAAACGCACATCTGCGCGCTGTATCGGCGTAGACGGCGGCAGCGATTGTAACGGCTTCAGAAACCGAACGCACATCTGCGCGCTGTATTGGCGTAGGCGGCGGCAGCGATTGTAACGGCTTCAGAAACCGAACGCACATCTGTATACTGTATCTTGCAGGATATAGGAAATTTCATTTCTCATGTCTTGAGCCCTTTAAGGAAATCCATCTACTATTGGAAACATCCACAGCTGCCATAATAGTGTCACACTGTTAAAGACGAGATAAGGCTGTTAGTTGACCCGTCCCAGACAGATATTGAGGCCAAAGTGCAAACATATGAACTGCAAGATAATAAACTTATATTAAATCGTTACGTTGTGTAAAGCTGCAGTTTCAGTATTATGAACTCTGACCTGAACATGAAAATTGCAAAGGCCTAACAAATAAAATCTTAAAAAGCCATGGCTATTTCTGTAATCAATCAAGTAGAAATTATATTTTATACCTAATTTAATTGTATATTTAAAATGATTAGTGCTAAACCTACTCCACTAAACACAAATAACTATATAAACCACAGAAATGCATTGGTCATGAGGTGCAGGAACCCTCTAATACTTGTAGGGAAAAAAACTATAGCTAACGTCTTGAAGTGTTTGAACGTCATTTCAGATCCTCTTTCATTCATGGACGAGACCTGCTGTACCACTGCAGTTGAGAATATATGTAAACAAACTGCTGAATTTGTATCCCAATAGTTTGCATATGTCTTCTGTTTTTGCAGCACTGCTGGAAATGATAATACTCCATTATGAATCTCAAAATAAATAGCCAGAACAAATGGACCAGTTTCGTTGTAATACAATGGCTGTGGAGAATTGCCCTCCAGAGACCTGATTTTACTTTAGTACTTTAGACTGTTTTGGTATATGCAGCACAGGTCAGTCACATGTTTGGATCAAAGGTGTGGTGCGTAAACTCTGGAAAGTTTTCCACGAAAAATACTGCCAGTGTCATGTGTTAAGAACAGTGGAAAAGTCAGCATATGAAGTTACTCAGTGCAGGAACTTCTGCTGTAATATTAGCCGTTTTAATTAATATGTCATCCAGTTGCATGTGCAAACATCATTCGCACTCCTTTATTTTAAGATCTTTTCACGCAAAGCCTGTATAAGAAAAATATTCATTCAAACCAACTGTAAATCAGGTTGTGTTGACAACATAGCACGTCATGGCAAAATACAAAGACAAACTCATGGCAAAACAGTCCACAAACTTCCTCAAGCACACTGACCCTGAATTTTTAAAGGTTGGTATGTAAAAAATCACGTGCAAACCTGAAATAGTATTTTTATATATATATATATATATATATATATATATAATTTTATATGGGTTTTGCAGATTTCCCTCAACCATCATTCATATATTTATGATGTATTTTCGGTTATAAATTCACCTATTTTGTTTTGTGAATTTTGGAAAAATGTTTAAAAAAAAAAAAGATTTTCTAGGCTTTGAATTTAATTTCTATTACTTTTATTGACTGGTATTTGACTTTTTCTGATCAGACTATCAACTTGCAGATTAGCAAAAGTGTCTTGTTAATTGTTTATTGCTGAATTTTGAGTAAATATTATCTATTAAGTTTATTTTTCTGTCATTAATGTGTATTATTATGTATATTTCAGCATTATACTGGAGAATCTGCTCTCAAGATATGGCTTAACAATTCATTTTTACATATAATTTCAATATTGCCTATCTGCAGTATAGAAATAATATAACTGATACACTTTATTAGGTAAATTGTTATGTATTACATGACCTTTACATGATCTGCAGTGTATGTACATGAACCGGACATCATCTTTCCAGAATGGTAAACATTAACCCATGTTGCTTTAAGTGAACAAACAAGCCACTTTTTTCAGGAAGGACCAGATTATATTACACTGGGAGGGGCTTGAAGGTTTCTGCCACTTTCTGAGCATCAATAAAAGGAGGAAACGTCCCGGCTTTGAGCACAGCTGATGCTTCACCAGAACAGCCACTGGATGCCTTTCCAAACGGGAGAGATCAGATCTCTGACCTGTAGCTGAGGGTAACCCTCTGAGAAGCGGATGAAGAAACAAATCTTACTACTTTTCACATACAGAGGACTAGTGAGCAAAGGAAAAAAGAGTAAAAGAAGAAAATGGCCAATTTTATATTACGGAAAGCAGAGCCCAAGGACGTATCGGACATACTGCGACTCATAAAGGTGATGAATTCAGTTTTAAACCTGACTGATGCTGTGCAACTATAAAATACTGATAATAAAGATGTGTTTGTGATGATGAGATCTGAAGAGTTGCAGTACTATAGTTAGTAGTGCTGTCAAATCGATTAATCGCATCTAACATAAAAGTTTGAAATATACACAAACTTTTATGATAGATGTGATTAATTGCAATCAATCGATTTCACAGCACTACTAGTTAGTAATCCTAACTTTTTAACCTGAATATGTATCTTTTATATTAGGAACTGGCAAAATTTGAGGAAATGGAAGATCAAGTTATTCTCACTGAAAAAGGTAAGTACATTTAAAAGTACACTAGACGTCAGACGTTTGGAATAATAATATATATATATTTTTTTTTAATGTTTTTGAAAGAAGTGTCTTCTGCTCACCGAGGCTGCATTTAATATATAATATTACAATTAATGATATCTGAAGGATCATGTGACACTGAAGACTGGAGTAATGATGCTGAAAATTCAGTTTTGCATCACAGGAATAAATTACATTTTACATTTTAGAAAACAGTTATTTTAAATTGTAATAATATTTCACATTTTTACTGTATTTTGATGAGGTGAGCAGAAAAGACTTTGAAAAACAATAAAAAAAATCATAATTATTCCAAGCTTTTGACCGCCAGTGTAAATGCAGTAACTTTCACAATTTGTTTCACAACTCTTTTGCTCCTGTAGATCTCCTGGAGGACGGTTTTGGAGATCATCCTTTCTATCACTGTATAGTGGCTGAAGTGCCTAAACATCACCAGAGTGCTGACGGTAAGACTGAACCTGCACTAACTCTGAGCTTCAATGCACAATATGTTTTTTTTTTTTTTTTTCCTCCCCCAGTTCAGGTTGAAGTGAGCACATCAGGAGTGTGTTAAACTCTCATGGATGCTTGGGTTATCAAAAGTGTTTTTGTGCATAATGACTTTGCATTGCAGTGCCCATGTTATGCATACTATAAACATGAAGTACATGCAGTTCATTAGTATTAGTTCACACAAAAATGAGATTTTAGCAACATTAATTATGTACACTCCAAAAAAAAAAAAAAAAAGATTTTCGTACTCAGTGTCCTTTTTTTATCTTGTTTTCCAGTAATATCTAAACATTACTTAAGATTTTAAGTCTTTATTTTAGTGAAATGAAGTGAGTTTATGCTTAAAACAAGAAAAAATATCTGCCACTATGGTCAGAAAAATAAACCTTATTCAAAGGGAAAACATAAAGTGATATGTTTTTCAGAAAACAAGACTTAATATCTTAAGTCTTTTTGCTTCTTAAGTAAATGTATCTTGATTTAAGAATTTTTAGATATTTGAACTGGAAAACGACTCAAAAATATTTTTTTTATTTGGGTCTGTTTCTACCAATTGACTTCAAAAAACTTTATATTAGATATAGTTTCCATGTAATAGATGGATTATATTACATGTATAGTTTTGTTTTTTTGTAGCTGTTGTTGTGTTGAAAACAGTTTCATGGAAAAATTGGTTTAGAATGACATGAGGCTGAGTAAATAATGCCAGAGTTTCTTGTTTGGGTGAACTGGACACTGGAATGTAAAGTGTCTTTTTTGTGCATCTGAACATTCAACACAGAGAATTTCAGTTGTTTGACCTTTGCCAAGAACACTTATCCCAATCCCCCTCTGTAATTTATTGTCTTCAGGCTACAGTCTCTTGCTTCGCCATGTACATTGCCCGTGGCGTGTACATGGATGGGCGGGGAGGTAACTGAAAGATCGGTTACAATAGTGTAACATATACAATAAACCAGAGGTAAGGCCCACAACACCTGGGACGTCACCAGCCTTACACCACACAACAATATGCCCAAAATTAACAACTTCCTTACAGATGGATGATATGGATTTGTTACCATACTCACAACTAGGCATGGGGATTGTAAGGATGAACGATTCCATCCATGAATCTTTTAGTAATTCTGAGGAAGATCAAATGGGCAAATGTTTGGGAAACGATTCTAATTGCATTCTAATTGCCATGGCAATGGCAACGTTTATTTTGTAACCACATTCCATCTACATCTGTGGAGGAATGAACGTCATTCTAGTGTGTTCTGATTCCCAACCCTACTATGCTGCACTGCAGAAAATGTTTTTCTTAATCATTATTTTTGTTTTGTTTTCCAGTATAAATATTTAAACATTCCTAAATTAAGATATGTTTACTTGAGAAGCAAAATGACTTCAGTTAGGCTATTAAGTCTTGTTTTATGAGAAATCTATCAAAATGAAGCAAGTTTATGCATAAAAATACGCCAGTGGGGTCAGAAAAATAGTCTGGTTTACCTTTAAATTAAGTTTGGCAGATATTTTTGTTTTAACTCTTTGCCCGCCAGCGTTTTTAAAAAAAAGTTTCTAGCCAGCGCAAGCATTTTTGATCATTTCCACAAAAGTTTCATGGCCCCCAGAATATTTTGTTATATGAATATCTGAACAGTTTCAGCCCAAAATACCCCACAGATCATTTATTATAGCTTGTCAAATTTGCCCCTATTTGGGTGTGAGCAAAAATACACAATTTTTGTGTGTGTCCCTTTAAATGCAAATGAGCTCTGCTTTCCAGAAGAGGGCAGAGCTTTAACAGCTCGCGCTTCAGTTGCTCAACAACAACAAAGTTGGAGAATCTCACGCAGCCAAAATGAGGATTGTCAGTAACGGTGTTCAGCCTTACATTGTTCAAACCGGAGTCGACACTGATGGAGAGACTCAGGAAGAAGTTACAACTTTTAGACGTTTCTGAATGGTTAGTGGATAAATTTAGGTAGTTGCTGTGGAGTTGATTCAACTCATCGACTAGCATGTGCCGTCATGTTAATCTTTTGTGCAAATCCAGTGTTGAATTGACCCTCGTTTGTGAAGCAGTCCGGCGTAAAATGATGGCAAAAACACTCAACTACAACAACTCTTCCTCTTCTCTAAAGCAGCGCAACATGGCCACACCCCCTTTGTTGTGTGTTCTCGGGGGCGGGGTTTATGTCAGTGTTAGGGTTTGTGATGTCACTAACCTGGGAAGAAGCTTGTTGTAGTCCCTACCAGCCGTTTGTTGTAGTCCTTAAAAGGAATTCTTTAAAAGAAAATATCTCCCTTTGAATTAAACTTTAAACATCGTAACTTTGCAGATGTTGCTTATGATCAAACAGCAACATTACACACTAACTAAAGTTTTTAGTTCGGTAACGTTAGGTAGTTTTGATTTATATGCTGTTCAATGTTTGATGATCACGTTATTTTACATGCGCATCTATCGTGATTTAGGGGTACGTTTGCACAACAACGATGTAGTAAAAACGTAAAAGTTTTTCCTTTGCTTTTTCGCGTAAGACGACAACGTTGTCACAACGATCCACGTTCACACAGATCCGTGAAAACAACTAAAATCGCTGTATTCTGCTGCCAGGCCAGTAGATGGCGATGTCACTCTAAATAAACACCAACGCGCATATAGACTGAACACGTAATACGCGTGACATCATTGTTTTCACAAATTTGTAAACTTTGAATCTCATTTTCATTATTTTGCGTTTTCAGGCCCCAAAAATAGTGTTGTTGTGTAAATGAACGGCCAAAACACATAAAACATTTTACTTTTTAGTTGAAAATGATGTTGTGTAAAAGACCCCTAAGACTGTTATATATATACACGTGTGTGTGTGTGTGTGTATGTATACATATATATGTCCTGGAAAACAAAAAAAATAGTAATGAAAAAATATTCTCTGCAGCGTGGTATAAATGTTCAAATCAGCACAAAAAGTGAAAAGAAAACGTGAAATGACAGATTAAACTAAAATTTGACACCTGGAATGACGTGACTGTGGTGTATGCGAGGGCTGTGATGCCAATAATCCCACCCGAAATTAATTTCTGCAAAGCAACAGCGTTTGTCTCCATGTAAACTCTTATCTGTGATTTTGAAGTTGCTACATAATATATTCTCTTGCTTTAAACAATAGAGTGATTGAACCTTTTTTCCAGGTCATATGATCATTGGCTTTGCCATGTATTATTTCACCTATGACCCCTGGATTGGGAAGCTGCTCTACCTGGAGGACTTCTACATCATGAAGGAGTATCGGGGTGTGAATGTGACCTTATGCATTTGTGAATCATCAAATTGTCAGATTTATGAGACACGGTCATGTAACACACTTTTCCTCCTGGTCAAATTAGGTTTTGGAATTGGGTCTGAAATCCTGAAGAAACTGAGTCAGGTAATTACCTTTATAACAGCTAAAGCTCAATAGCATCTATTTCTATGAGCTTTTCCTGTATGTATATATATATATATATATATATATATATATATATACACACAAACTTTCATGTTAGAACTTATATGTTTCGATTTGACAGCACTAATATTAACTAATTCCAAACAAAAACATTACATTCAGTACTTTTTTCCCGTAAAAGTATAGCCTAATTCTTTTCAAAAGGGTACCAAAGCTCAAAGTATACATTTCTAGTTAATAATTAGTCCCAGGTTAATGACTTGACATTATACAGCCCCTCCAATCTTCTTCCTGGCAGTATATCTTGTACTAAATCAGTGTTCCCAATCATTTACTGGCTCTCTGCAGACGGCGGTCAGGACTCGGTGCAGCAGTATGCACTTCATCGTGGCGGAGTGGAACAAACCCTCCATCGAGTTCTACAAGCGGCGCGGAGCTTCAGATCTCTCTCTGGAGGAAGGGTGGAGGCTCTTCAAGATCGACAAGCAGAACCTCCTCAAGATGACGAATGAGGAGTGAACCAGATGGCAGAAGGAAACATGTAGTGTTGTGTTTAGTCTATGATTGACCCTCTGGTGGACAGATCGTCACATGTCATTTTAAAAAACATTCAGGGTGTGATGTTACTTTCAAAACCATAATTTTATATAGCTGTCCTCTTTATATGTCATTGTGGGTTTTTTTTATTTTTTTTATATAACAATTATAAAATAATAAATGTAAATGCAAATTAGTGCATATATAAAATAGAATACATAATTTGCATGTTAAACATAACATTTCGGAAAACTTGTAGTACAAAACAATTACTGTGATTAATCTATGATATCTATTTTTTAAAGTTTTTACCCTGTTCACCCAAGTGAATAGGTGTTTTAATAAAAGCACTATTAAATATATCACTCAGTTTTGTTCCTGTCTGTTTTATTAGAGATGTTTGCTCATACTTAGGATTTCAATATTAAAAAAACAATTTTTTATATATATATATAGAATATTGCAGTATTTATTATAAATTATCTGTGCACATCACTTTCCCCTTTAATTCATGTGCCTCATAATCTTTAATCAAAATAACTTCCCCTCCCTCTTGCAGTGATTTCTCTGATGACGAGGGCGGGGCAACCTGTCACTCACATAAGATCCACCAATAGCAAACCACAACCATCCAATCAATTCCCCACAAACAAAATAAAGCCCCACCCTACATTTGTTCTTGTTCGAGAAGCCGTTTCACTCAGATATACGGCACAATAGAGAAGAAAAGACTAGCATCGCAACTTCCGTTTCATGCCGACTTTAAAAAAAAAAAAGAAGATTTATTGAATTTTACAACAGAACCATATGTAATAATACAGACATAGGCCAAAACAAAGTATACTTATAAGCCTTAAAGTGTACATATCATGAAAATCTGACTTTTTTCGTGTTTAAGTGCTGTAATTGGGTCCTCGGTGCATCTACCAAACCAGAAAAAGGACGACAAAGTAACTTTGTTTCGGTAAAAAACGAGCCGTTCAGATTTCACTCCCCTTGTGACGTAGAAAGGGGATCTATAATATTACCGCCCCTTAATCTGTATGTTTCCACCCACGGCAACGCCATTTTGTTTAAGCAAGCGACAAACGGTGTACCAGTAACACTGGTCCTGGAGTGCAGCTGTCCTGCACAGTTTAGCTACAACCCTGAACAAACACACTTGAATGTCTTCAGGATTACTAAAGCTACGTGAAGGAAGGTAAGTTGGGTCGGAGCAAAACTCTGCAGGACAGCAGCACTCAAGAACGACCGTCCCTGAGCTTGTGATATGTCTTAGCTATGTAAACATTATCACTGATCTGTTAATGGCTATAATGGTAGACATAAGAGTAAACATAGACACCTGGCATCTGAGCCACTAAGGAATGTGTCCAGATAAATTCATATGCACCAGTATGTGCAAGTCATTTTACACCAGACTGCTTTGCACATGAGGGTCAGTAAAACACGGGATTTGCACAGAAGTTGATTCTCAAAGATGGATGATACCAACTGTTCATGATCCAATTTCATATATATTTTGTGATTTTTTTCGTTAGCGCGTTGTTAATGTACTGTTAAATGTGGCTATTTATAACCAGTTATTATCATTTTTAACCCGAACTCATCTCCATTCTTATTGAGTCTCTCCAACAGTGAGTAGCTTTAGCCACATTAGCCGTGCAGCACGCTATCAAACTCATTCAGAATCGAATGTTAGCAAACATCCACGAATACATGCCATACCTATGTGATCTCATATGCTGAATCACAAACAGTTTGTAATGATCCATTTTAAGAGTTATATTTGCTGTGTGAACTTCTGTATTATTTATGCAGTGTATTGGAATCAAGAGCTTGGGGGCGGGGAGTACGAGCTCATTTGCATTTAAAGGTACACACACCAAATCAGCACATTTTTTCTCCCACCCCAAAACAGGCAGTTAAAACATGGTATAATAAAAAATGCATGGGGTGTTTTGAGCTGAAACTTCACAGACACATTCTGGGGACATCTGAGACTTTTTACATTACATCTTGTCAAAAGGGGCATAATATAGGCCACCTTTAATATAGGACCTTTTCCATATAGGAAAATCAAGTCATGCACATAGTAAATAATGCGTGCTACTAACATGAAAATACAAATGCTCAACCAAAATGCGTCTTGCACGTGTGTGAAAACTCGACAAAGTGAGATGGTGTGGATGAAGGACTCCAAACAAGCCGACTAGCAGAGAAGGACAGATATTAACAGACGTGGAAGCTGAGAGCAAGTCAAGTCAAGTCATCTTCATTTATATAGCGTTTAGGAGAGCTAAAGCAGAAAATGTGAGGTAAATTAGCTGCTTCAAGATGATACTCGTCACAGCTTGGAATGTCAGGGAACATGCAAGCTAATTTAATTTTAGACTAGTTTAGCGTGTATGTTGTCCTGCAGTGTTTTTTTTCTCAAATCTTGTGTCTTGTTGAGGAATGTTGTGCTGTTCCTTTTCCACTGAATAGCAAAGCCCTACAACGCCTAACATCTTGGCAGCAGCTTATACACAGACAAGTGTCTCTCAGTCCAGCTGTATTACAGTCTGTTGTTTGCTGGAGTGTATTGCTATGTAAGACATTTCTTAGAAATTCCTGGGAACAGAGCCAAACTGAATGATAATTACAGAATTATTTGTAAAGGCCTGTCTGTAGCTGCTGCATATGCTGCTGCAGGCAGGTGGAATGTGACACTGTGATTGTTCCGGGTTTTTTAAAACTGTAATTAAAGGATTAGTTCACTTCAGAATTCAAATTTCCTGTTTTACTCACCCCCAGGTCATCCAAGATGTTTGTCTTTCTTTCTTCAGTCGAAAAGAAATTAAGGTTTTTGAGGAAAACATTCCAGGATTTTTCTCCATATAGTGGACTTCACTGGGGTTCAACGGGTTGAAGGTCCAAATGTCAGTTTCAGTGCAGCTTCAAAGAGCTCTACACGATCCCAGACGAGGAATAAGGGTCTTATCTAGGGAAACAATCTGTTATTTAAATAAATATATATATATATATATATATTTTTTAACCACAAATGCTCATCTTGCACTGCTCTGCGATGTTCCACACATTACGTAATCATGTTGGAAAGGTCACGCGTAGGAAGTACCACGGTGGGGCAAAAAAACGATCTAATTTTCTCCTCCAACTTCGTCCGACATCTTTGTTTTATCTTTTTTTGTAAAAGGCGTTTGACAGTCTTTGCACGATCACTTTGTAAACACTGGATCGGTACTTCCACCTACGTCACGCGTGACCTTTCCAACGTGATTACGTAATGCGTGGAACATCGCAGAGCAGTGCAAGATGAGCATTTGTGGTGAAAAAGTACATAATTTTTTTTTTTTTTTTTAGAAAATGACTGATCGTTTCGCTAGATAAGACTCTTATTCCTCGTCTGGGATCGTGTAGAGCTCTTTGAAGCTGCACTGAAACTGACATTTGGACCTTGGAGAAAAATGGAGAAAAATCCTGGAATGTTTTCCTCAAAAACCTAAATGTCTTTTCGACTGAAGGAAGAAAGACATAAACATCTTGGATGACATGGGGGTGAGTAAATTATCAGGAAATTTGCATTCTGTAGTGAACTAATCCTTTAAACTTAAGAGACGGTTTATCTTGGAAAGTCATCAATATGTGATGCAGGTTCTTTCTTTCTTGAGTGTTTCAGTTGTGTTGGTCTAAAGGAAACATATAGCTGTGAAAAACAACAATGCCTTCCTGCCTTGTGACATCTGAGATATCCTTACACACAGTTTTCACACACACAGTCTGTTTAGGCCTTCTTTTTTTTTTTACAGATATTAAGCAAAATGCATGAATGCTTTTGTTGGGTCAAGTGTCCTGGAAATGACTCGGCCTCCATGTCGTCAGAGGAAACTCCTATAAGTCTCCCAATAAAGAATTCCAGCTAAGAACGGATGTGAATGAGTCCGTACTGATTGTATCCCATTCAGAAATACAGTCCTGCTCATGGACTGAAACTGTAACCGGAAAATACTTGAGATGCTTGTGCTTAGATATGGGCTACTGTAAACATCCAGAGATAGTGGGGCTAAAAGAGTTTGCATAAATTTGTATATCAAGTACAAAAGGTAAAACATACTAAACATATGCCCGTATTGTATTACACTGGCTTTGTGCTTTAAATTTGCACTGCATACGCATTGCATAAAATATGTATTTTGCATTGCAAAGACATTATTATATTGTTAAAAATCGTATCAAACTTGACTATTCTTGAATATATCAGATACTGTCACATACACCGTATGTCAAATTGTGACGGCTAGACAACTGGGTCAGAGCATCTCCAAAACTGCAGCTCTTGTGGGGTGTTCCCGGTCAGCAGTGGTCAGTATCTATGAAAAGTGGTCCAAGGAAGGAACAGTGGTGAACCGGTGACAGGGCCAAGGCTCATTGATGCACGTGTGGTCCGATCCAACAGACGAGCTGCTGTAGCTCAAACTGCTCAAGAAGTTAATGCTGGTTCTGATAGAAAGGTGTCAGAATACACAGTGCATCGCAGTTTTTTGAGTATGGGGCTTCATACAGTCAGGGTGCCTGTGCTGACCCCTGTCCAACGGCGAAAGCGCCAACAGTGGGCACATGAGCATCAGAACTGGACCACGGAGCAATGGAAGAAGGTGGCCTGGTCTGATGAATCACGTTTTCTTTTACATCACGTGAATGGCCGGGTGCGTGTGCATCACTTACCTGAGGAACACATGGCACCAAGTGCACTATGGGAAGAAGACAAGCCGGTGGAGGCAGTGTGATGCTTTGGGCAATGTTCTGCTGGGAAACCTTGGGTCCTGCCATCCATGTGGATGTTACTTTGACACGTACCACCTACCTAAGCATTGTTGCAGGATCTGCTGCTAACATCTTGGTGCCAGATACCACAGCACACCTTCAGGGGTCTAGTGGAGCCCATGCCTCGACGGCTGTTTTGACAGCAAAATAGGGACCAACACAATATTAGGAAGGTGGTCATAATGTTATGCCTGATCGGAGTAAATTCTTATTTAAATAATGCATATACTTATGGTGTTCAGTTTTTTAGACTGATCATAGCTTTAAAAGGCAAGGTAAATAAAAAGTGGCTGCTCATCCAAAGAAGTATGCACACTCAGTTTGACCTAATGAGACAAAAATAGTATCCCTAAATCTAGACAAAGCATCATCACAAATGATAATTATGGAATTATTATTTTAATATATCCTGTTTTCACTCAGCAGTGCATTAGCCTTTGAAGTCTACAGTTTCTTCCTGCTACGCACGAAGCGTTTGATCTCACGTCTGCAGAGTTTCTGTGCTTGTTTCTGCAGACGATATAAAGACATGTACGGTAAAAAGCAGAATTTTCATTTTTGAGTGAACTATTCATTTAAATGTTTGAAAATCTAGATTCCATCACCATAGCTGCCAATTATAAAATACAGTGCAAATAAAAATGACGTTGGAGGTGAAAAGGTGTGCCGTTTTAGTTAGCTAGATTACACACGATCTGACATCAACGTTCATAAACAAAGCCTGAAAACGTTATAACTAACAGAATGCAGGCCCACAATCACAGGAATTATTGAAAGCTCAAGTAGTAGCTAGCAGTTGATATAGGCAACAGGTTTTTGTGCAAACTGTGAAATATGTTGTTCCTGTCTTGGCTTGATATAATGACACCCTATAAAGGACTAGAAAATAAAGCAAAAGGAAACTGTATTTTGCAGTCGATTAACATTTTTATTTGGCAGCGGCTATTTGCAATAGATGCTATTCACACTAAGTGCAAGTAGCGATGCTATTTAGTGTAAATAGCATTTAGATGCTATTAATAGCATATTTTCTTAGCGATATGCTATTTACACTAGGTGAAAATAGCGATAGATTCTATTTAGCTACACCGTGTAAAAGAATCAGTTCTTTGCAATAAGAGTAAATAGTATTTAGATGCTATCTATACTATATATTTGCAGATATTATTTGCACCTCAGTATTTTTGTACATTGCAGGATGCAATAATAGAGTGTAAATGATTATATTTATTAAAATTATTAAATGGATGCTGCCCTGACCCCACCCAATAAACACTTTTAATATTATTAAACACTCGTTCACAGTTTATTTCCACTTTTAAAACATTATTTTCATTTTTAATGAAAATAAATGCGAGCTCAACAAAAGGCGGATTCGAACCCGCGTCGATCGCGTAAAAAGCCAGGTCTGCAAGCCTTATTACTTGCTACTGCATCACCACTGAACACACTACATTCTTTGTGTCTTTTGTACCAGATATTAGTGGGTGGAGCTAGTGTAAATAGCATTTGCCAACAAGGGATGCTATTTGCACTTAATTTTTATTTGAAAATAATTTTCAGTGTTTAGGTCCCTCACAAAATTGTATCATAGAGAGCATCTGATGATGCTATTGTACTAGGCTGTGGGTTTAAATGTTTAAACATTTTAAATAAAAGGTTATGATAAAATAAAGAAATATAAGAATATTTAGTGAAATATTTAGTGTTGTTGAATCATTCTACGAGCATTAGATATTCATGTCAGTTTTTCCATTTTCACTCAAATTGTTAAATTATATTATAATTAAAAAATAATAGGTCTAATTTAATATTAATTCATTATTAATCACTTACAGTCATTTTGTGTTTTCTTAAAAAGAGTAAACTACAACCAGATTTATAAAAGGACAGAATCAGACTTCACTGGATGGCAACTTTACACAATATCCGAAAGTACTGCATCTTTGATCTGGTTCGTACTGGTTATCTTGCTGTACTACTGATGTGAGCCAACTACAGTACTTCCTGTCGTTGACGTCATCGCCCAGCATATAAATAGCGCTCGAGCTTAGCGATCAGACAAAGCCCTTCCGGCGACGACTTCATGTAATTCTTCACTGACGGGGTGAGAAACCCAGACTTTCTGCTGAGGGTAGCCCCCTTGGAACCGAATGAAGAAACAAATCTTACTACATTTCACATACCGAGGACTAGTAAGAAAAGGGAAAAAGAGTAAAAGAAGAAAATGGACAAGTTTATATTACGAAAAGCCGAGCCCAAGGACGTATCGGACATACTGCGACTCATAAAGGTAAAAACAGCTACGGCGCATGCGTATAGCGTTACGCATAATAATATTTTTATTTATTTATTTTTATTTTTTTACTTTTAAATTATTTGATATATATATAGGAAATGTTTATGTGCTGGTCGTTTATGGAATAATTTACGCTATTTAATTAATTTTAGGAACTTGCGAAATTCGAAGAAATGGAGGAACAGGTCATCCTGACCGAGAAAGGTACACAATTGTTATTCGGTCTCTCAAATCTAGCGTTTTCGTTTCAGTGTATGATATATATGAATGTTTTTGAACGTATGATGATTATTTAGGCCTATTTATTTTTTTTAGAGTTGCTCGAGGACGGTTTCGGAGATCATCCGTTTTACCACTGCGTTGTCGCTGAAGTACCGAAAGATAAACAGTCTCTTGAAGGCAAGTTGACGACAATATCAGCGTTTTTATTCCAAAAAATAACTATGAGCTACATTTTTATTGTGGATACAATATTGTTACAGCTAAGGTTATTTTTATGATGGAATTTTTTTACAATTTTTCTCTCTGCGTCATGCATTAGAAATGACGTCAGAGCCGCTGAATCGGCGTCCCGTTAGTTTCTCTTCTCTTTAATCCTCATGTTTTCCACTTCAGGTTATACAGTGGTTGGCTTTGCCATGTACTACTTCACCTATGACCCCTGGATTGGGAAGCTGCTTTATCTGGAAGACTTCTATGTGATGAAGGAATTCAGAGGTACGAACAGATGCTAAAAACTGCTACCATTGCTGTAAACAAAGAAGAATGGCTTTGAAATGGTCATATATAATATAAATGTATTTTTCTGCCATTCAGGTTATGGGATGGGCTCTGAAATCCTGAAGATGCTGAGTGAGGTATACATAATGCATTAGAACCTTAAATATTTTTCTTGTTATGGGTTTAAATCATTTTAAACTCATTATAATGTTTTTTTTTTTGTCTGTAGACGGCAGTGAAGACTCGATGCAGCGGTATGCACTTCATCGTGGCCGAGTGGAACACGTCCTCCATCGAGTTCTACAAGCGGCGCGGAGCTTCAGATCTCTCCCACGAGGAGGGATGGCGCCTGTATGAGATTGACAAGTGCAACCTAATCAAGATGTCATCCAAGTAGACCCCAGTGCAGGAGGAAAAAGTTAAAGGAGCATTTCGACAGCAATAGAGTAGATCAGTGTTTCCCAACCCTGTTCCTGGAGGCACACCAGCATGATGCATCCTCCTAATCAAACACACCTGATTCAACTTGTCAGCTTGTTAGTAGAGACTCAAAGACCAGAATAGAAAGGAGACCTCCAGAATGTGCGGGTGCCTCCAGGAACAGATTTGGGAAAACAACAATAGTTGATACACCTGCAATGTATCGTTTAAAATAAAGCTTCTACTTTAAGAATGAGACTGTGTGATTGATCACTGATTGGTCCTAGTGAAGGGTTTTATTGGATCGGGATGTAAAAGAAACACTAGCAACTCTTGTTTTGCAGAGTTTTCTCTGTGACATTTATTTAAAAATATAAACTCATTCCTATCTTGACAAGTAATTTTCTAAGAGACCGGTTTAAAAAGTAGGTGTGTTCGACTTGAAGCGACGCTGCACAGACCAGTCGGTGTATGACATCAAAGAACCACGAGAGCGGCGACTCGTGGCTCCTTATGCTTTCGAATCGCTCTTGCGGTACTTTGTCATAACACACATCAAGTCGAACAGACGTGACATCCTTTAGAAAATGTTTTAATCATATGATGCTGTTTGGAAACCAGCAGACGTCTATATCAAGACAAAACCAGTTCAGAGGTTGTTCTATTGCTTCCAGTTGCAGTTTTGTGTAGAAAGAGGAAGTTTTGGCTCGCAGTACATGCTAACCCCAAATGAACCTTCTACTATATATATAAGTCAGAAATTACACCATCACATCACAATGTATATATAATTTATTTTGATACACCAGTAAATTTAACACAATCCCAGTAGTTTTTCAAGTTAAAAACTTTCCAGACAGACCACCAACTCCTCCCTGATTGAAAAGAGGAAGTGGCTAGTGCAAAAGCAGGTCCTAAAAGTGAGCGACTGATGGAGATCCCACATCAGCCGTATCACAACAACCTGAGACGTGATTATGTACCTATAAACAAACAACACAGCAAGGGAAAGTCTTTCTGAGAAAGTGAAGATTTGGTAGTACTGTGAAGAACAGCACAGCTAAAACAAAACACACACTTAAACATACCTGAATGTCATTGTATTATGAAAATATTACACCAAGCAGCATTTATTTTAAATGCAAAACATTTAAAAATAAGGTATTGTGTTAATTTATGATTGGATGATAATGTTCGTTAATGTGATTTTTCTACACCTGTGTAAACTGACTTCATACATTCACTAAAACAACAGCTCAGAAAAGTGGATTTTATTGTGGGACGCTCGCTGAATAAGATAATCTGGCAATTTTACTATCATTTAACATGTTTTATGTGTAAAAAATGATCGGTGCAACATGGAAAAGGGCTTTATATGACTTCATAAATGTTCATTTTGTGCACCTGTGTCGTGTTTGCGTGCTGTTTATTATTTTGTACCTAAGCTTTGGTCTCCCCGCTGGAACTTGTTTCCGCTTGATCCTATTAAAACACAAAGTGAAGTTAAAGCTCAGTGTGTTTCCAAACACAACATCTGCTGTATCTGTAGCTCAAACAGCATGGTGCTAGAAACACAAAGGTCATGGGTATGATTCCCAGGGAATACATGAGCTAATGTAAAAATGTATACCGTATTATAAATGTGTAAGAAGAGACTAACTCACCTTCTGCTGACTCTTCTTTGAGGCTGGTTTGTCTTTGATGAGCTTCTCCACAGTAACATAAGCCTGAAGTGCTAAGTCATATATGGAGTCTCCTGTTTTCTGTGTTGTGGAGAGGTAGAAAAGGTCACTTCAGTGTAATGAGTTATTCATGGAAGTGTGTGTATATATATATATATATATATTGTGTATATATATTATATTGTGTGTGTTTCAACTGCTGAATGCCCTAATGTTATTACCAGTAAAAAATAAAATTGTATTTTAATTTCACAACAAATGTGTTTTCTTGCTGCTTAAAATTCAATGCATTTCAGCATGATATCATAAACAGGATTTTCAATGTATGAATTAAACTCATTCAGAATGGCAATAACACATGACAAGGTTATATATATTTATATATATATATATATATATATATATCCCTTTTGCTGCCAAAACAGCCCTGACCCATCGAGGCATAGACTCCACTAGACCCCTGAAGGTGTGCTGTGGTATCTGGCACCAAGATGTTAGCAGCAAATCCTTTAAGTCCTGTAAGTTGTGAGGTGGAGCCTCCATGGATTGGACTTGTTTGTTCAGCACATCCCACAGATGCTCGATTGGATTGAGATCCGGGGAATCTGGAGGCCAAGTCAACACCTCAAACTCGCTGTTGTGCTCCTCAAACCATTCCTGAACCATTTTTGCTTTGTGGCAGGGCGTATTATCCTGCTGAAAGAGGCCACAGCCACCAGGGAATACCGTTTCCATGAAAGGGTGTACATAGTCTGCAACAATGCTTAGGTAGGTGGTACGTGTCAAAGTAACATCCACATGGATGCCAGGACCCGAGGTTTCCCAGCAGAACACTGCCCAAAGCATCACACTGCCTCCACCCATGACCCTGTCGCCGGTTCACCACTGTTCCTTCCTCGGACCACTTTTCATAGATACTGACCACTGCTGACCGGGAACACCCCACAAGAGCTGCAGTTTTGGAGATGCTCTGACCGATTCGTCTAGCCATCACAATTTGGCCCTTGTCAAACTCGCTCAAATCCTTACGCTTGCCCATTTTTCCTGCTTCTTAACACATCAACTTTGAGGACAAAATATTCCAAGTACACATATTGTAAGTACACAAGTCTTGTGAACTTGTACTTACATTATCTTGACCCCAAGATAATGTAAGTACACAAGTCAACAAAATATATAACACTGTTCTAGTGGTTTTTGGATGTTTTAATAAAAAACAAATCTTACATATTGTGCCTTTAAGAATGTTTAGATATTTGTACTGGAATACAAGACAAAATTGCTAAGATTTTTTTTGTGTAGTGAATAAAATATCTCCTATTTTTATAAGCTACTTTTGAATGGCCTTCAATGAAGAAAGTGCAATGCATTTTGGGGCCAGATGGTATAGTAGTGCAGCAAACTGGTCTATGCAATAATCCAAATAACCTTGTCCACATGATGTGACCTGAGGGGGCATTAGGGTCAAATCAGACCAAGCAATCAAACCAAGTGTGAAAACAGCCTAATTATGGTATCTGCCTATTTTGGGCTGTTTTACGTTTTTACCCAGTGACCCCGCTGGCTGTTCAGGACATATCTCTCAGCATATCTGACAGGACGAGGACATGCAGCTTTGAAACTGCCCTTTAGAGAGATTCTAATCTAAAACCGCTCGCTTGTGTCATGATGTGTGTTGACAGGGTTTCAGCAGGACGCGTGTGACGGCGAGAGATAGCGAGAGAGGTTCAGACCACTTTCCACTGCAAAGACCATATTAGTTACTATCAAAACAGACAAACGGCTGATAACACAGTGTTGATGCACATCCCAGCGTGAGGCTCAGTTTGTGTCCTTGGGAGTTTTTAGGAATGTGTTTCATCTGCTGTTTTTAAACTGGGCTGATGTGGTGGAAAGTTACAGATCGTCACCTCGCCTCGCCCTTTTCCTCCTCCTCTCGTTTTGTGGCGCGTCTCATCAGCGCTGTTGCACATGAACGCTCAAAAACACTGTCCCGGACGATAACCTCTCACAACCCTACAGCCAATAAAAAGGCACACAAGAACTCGAGACACACCTACCTTTGCGATGGTCACTGCCTCTTGAGGATAATACATGGACGCTCCCACAGCCATTAGACCAGTAGGGTAGATCAGTCTTTTCAGCCTGGAGCCTAAAGTACAAAATAACCCTAAAACTTACACTACTGTTCAACAGTTTTAGGTCAGTCAGATTTTATTTTGAAAGAATTTAATAGGACACATTAAAGGATTAGTTCACTTTAAAATGAAAATTAGCCCAAGATTTACTCACCTTCAAGCCATCCTAGGTGTATATGACTTTCTTCTTTCTGATGAACACAATCTGAGATATTTTAATAAATATCCTGACGCATCCGAGCTTTATAATGGCAGTGAACGGGACCAATGAGTATGAAGCTCAAGAAAGTGTTTCCATCCACATCCATCAATCATAAACGTGTACTCCACACGGCTCTCAGGGGTTAATAAAGGCCTTCTGAAGCGAAGCGATGCGTTTGTTTAAAAAAAAAATCCATAATTAACAAGTAAAATCTCTAGCATCCACCAGATCACCTTCCGTATTCAGCTTACGGAAAAAAACGTCGCGTCGCGTCAGTTGAGCTTTTTCCGTAAGTTTAATATAGGGAAGGCGTAGGACGTAGCGTAAGCGTTTTGAATTGTGAGAGGCGTTATACTTTCTTTGTAAGTTGAATACAGAAGCTGGATATTTTACTTAATATGGATATTTTTCTTACACAAACGCTTCGCTTCAGAAGGCCTTTATTAACCCCCCGGAGCAGTGTGGAGTACACGTTTATGATGGATGGATGTGGATGAAAGCACTTTCTTGAGCTTCATACTCGTTGGTCCCGTTCACTGCCATTATAAAGCTCGGATGCGTCAGGATAATTATTAATATATCTCTGATTGTGTTCATCAGAAAGAAGAAAGTCATATACACCTAGGACGGCTTGAGGGTGAGTAAAGCTTGGGCTAATTTTCATTTGAAAGTGAACTAATCCTTTAAATTTGTAGAATAAAGTTCTTTCAAACTTTCTATTTATCAAAGAATTCTGAAAAGCAAAATTTTCCACAAAAATATTAAGTGTTTTCAAAATGAATAATCAGAAATGTTTCTCGAGCAGCAAATCGGCATATTAGAATGATTTCTGAAGGATCATGTGACACTGAAGACTGGAGTAATGATGCTGAAAATTAATCTTTGAATCACAGGAATAAATTACATTTTAAAACGCATTAAAAAAAAAACAAAAAAAAAAACATGCATATTAAGTTGTAATAATATTTCACAATTTTTACTGTGTTTTTGATCAAATAAACACAGCCTTGGTGAGCAGAAATGACTTACCGACCCCAAATATGAATGGTTTTGTATTTAAAATATCAGTGGATGCAAGACCGCAAATAAAGTTTTAGGTCAGTTCATATTTCTG
The DNA here is from genome assembly GCA_037101425.1 of Elopichthys bambusa. Lineage (NCBI taxonomy): Eukaryota > Metazoa > Chordata > Actinopteri > Cypriniformes > Xenocyprididae > Elopichthys > Elopichthys bambusa. The sequence continues at coordinate 41,395,749 of CM074434.1, read as the reverse complement.
TCCCTTTAAAGGTGCAATGTGTAAATTTTAGGAGTATATATTGACAGAAATGCAATATAATATACATAACTGTGTTTTCAGTGGTGTATAAAGACCTTACATAATGAACCGTTATGTTTTATTACCTTAGAATGAGCCATTTCTATCTACATACACCACGGTAGAGGGCTGCGTTGGGGCGGTTTTACCTTTGCTGTGGGCGGTCAGAAAATTTTGCGGAAGACCCACGGGGAATGGTGGGATTTGGCGTGTAATAGAAATGGAGTCAACAGTTGAGAAGTTGAGAAGAAAATTAAAGCGGCTGTTTACTTGACAAAAGCAAAGCAAAACAAGTCAGACATTTGGAAACAGTTCTCAAAAATTGCGCGTTTTATTTTGAGCATTCTCGCATCTAGTGCGCCGTCAGAGAGGGCATTCAGTGTGTGTGGAAGAAAGACGCAGGACCGCTATCAGTTATCAATATACTTCTCTTTCATAGTAATATGGAGTAAGCAATGCAAGGCCCAGTGATCAAATTCATTTGTTTTGTTAAGTAGGCTACGTTATTTTTATTTTTTAGTATTATTTATTTTCTTCTTTGCAATAGCCTGTTAAGCAAGCTATTGTGAATGTGAAATCTGAGATTCTATTTATTTTGTTTTGTATTTAATTTGTTTAAAGTATATCTAGCCTATTTTCTAAGTCCTATGTGTTTATTTAATAAGTTAAAGTTATTTCTTATTGTGCTTTGGCTTATTTATTTAAACTGTATTATTAAATTGTATTATTTATTTAAGAAATCAGTCCCGCGCAGGGCTCTACACCGCGGGTCCCCTTACATGTTAAGTCGCCATTTTGTGCCGGCATATTTCTACAGCAGACCTAAACGGACAAACTGCTCTACAGAGCGCGTTTCGTCACTATGTTGTTGTTCTTCTTCGTTGGTGTTTTTAGAAGCAGCTTGCATCGTCACTACGTTGAATACACACGAAGAAGAAGTAGTAGTAGTCGTCGTCGTCTGGTTTATTAGAAGCAGAAACTGTTCTTTGTTAGAAGTAAGAAGAAACCTCATAGCTTGACTGGCTACTCTCTGCTGTCTCAGACGACGACATCTTTGTCCTGTGTCGGCCACCGTAGCTTCTCTATGTGCTTCAAAGGGAGGGGTGAGCGGTGGACTGAGAGCAATTCGCAACCTCACCGCTAAATTTTACACACTGCACCTTTAATGAAAAGCAAGTTCATGAGCTCTGAAATATATCAATCAAACTTTCACTACCTCTTCCAAGGAAAAGGCCCAGGATCCCGGCGAAGCCGATGATTCCGGCTCTGGGGTATAACTCAGGCGGAGGGTTCTTCAAGTAGGCATAACTGTCTGGATTACAGTGCGAAAGATTCACTTCACTGACGTAAGTTTATTGAAAATGTCATGTGTTTGCGTAGGTGAGTGTTCACTTACTCTGCCCAAACTGTACAGTGCTGTCAACCTTGGGTTTCACCGTTCCATAGACACCCTGAGATAAGATGCAAAAACAGAATGTTACTCTTTACACTGTTACTTTGAGAAATGAGGATCACTAGTTGTTTTTACTTTATAAGAATCACTTGATTTAGTGTCATACAGGTCTGAAATGACCTGACAGAATTCTCATTTTTGCCTGAACATATTTCTTTGAACCTTTGTAAACTTCTGCAGAGTCCAAAGGTTTATTACTGTACTTCATAACGTCTAGGTTATATTTTAAAATTTGCTAAATGCACCTCCAAGACAAATCTTTATCAGTAGCCATAAACCCATAATGCATGAGCGACAGAGATATACTAAGAATCTATATCTTAGAAATCAGATAGTTTGCTATATGTGCCCTAGGAGATAAGAGAATATATCTGATAGACAGAATCTGAATACGCAAAAGTGAAGCACTAAACTAAGGACGACTATTAAATAAATACAAATTATAGACGAAACAAAATGGGGAAAAAATGTGACAGAAGGCTTTGGAGATTTCCTTATAATGCGCAAATGTTATTAACTAAAACTATTAAAAATATATATTTTTAATATATAAAATAAAATAGTGCATAAAATAATATATATAATATTAAAACATTTTAGTTAACTGAAATAAAGCTGAAATAAAATAAAATACAAATTTTAGATTAAATTAGAATACGAAATTAGAAATGTTGCCTTGGCTAAAATTTCCAAAAAAATAAATAAATGAAAGCTAAATTAAACTAAAAACTAATAAAAAAAAAGACAAAAGCACATAAAATTACTAAAATGAAAACAAAAATATTAATTAAAAATATTAATAAATACTATAATACTGTATGTCATACTAAAATAACCCTGAATTGTGTGATTGTTTATTAAATATTGTCGAATTGCATTGTTTTAAGCTAATAACATGACTGCAGCACCATGTTTCAAGTTGTAGTGTGTGATTCCTGTGGCTTTACCAAATGGGATTGCAAAAATAATGACTGTTTTCAAACAGGTCCTACTGGGTACTGGCGGATGTGTGCGACTGACGGTTAAGTAAAGAGGTTTACATAAAGGGGTTTGAAAAAAGATATAGTTATATTTCATCTGCAACAACCATGTGGACTTTTATAAAGATCCATTTGGCTATTAAACTTTAAATGCATCATTATGCAAACATGAGGAGAGTCTCTGCATGAAAGACCCATGACTAAAAGATCAATATGCTGCTGCTTTTCTCCAATAAGGTAGGAAATTAAATTAAATAAAATGTGAAGGATTTTAACTGTGACAAGATGATTGACAGGCCAGTTAACGGTGACATGATGCGTGTAACTATGCGACAGAGTGATTGTTCAAGACAAAATTTTATGACATGAAAGTATGTCCCAAAGCTTAATCTTCTGCAACACACTTAAAAGTATGTACTTTTTCTCCACAAAAAGAGTACATACTTTTGAGTGTGTTGCAGAAGACTGAGCTTTGGGACATACTATCATGTCATAAAACGTATGCATGTACTCTTTCACAAAAAGTAGTTCATACTTTTAGGGCGTAATATAAGTACGTGAATTGTGACAGAGCAAATGTTTGATCCAGCATTTGTGATTAACTCTAAAGCGTGTGACAGCGAACAGCCAATCACATGGAACGTGGAAAGCGTCAGTTTGATTGACTTCTCGCTAGAGAGTTGACGCAATTCACTTCTCTGTTGAAGATTAGGAGATCGTTATTGAAATATCATAAATTTAAGGACATTTACAAGGCAGGAATAAAGTTTGAGAAGGCAGCTGAAAGAAAAACATTACTATATCAATGCATGTGTATCAACTGAATTTAAATAATCATTTATATAGGTTCATGAACTCAAAATCAGTTTAAAAGCTTTATATATTAACACTTTATATATTTAGATACTTTTATATTAATTTAAATGCGAAGTGTAATATTGTCAATTCGTAAAATAATTATGAATACATTATCTGAATTATACATAATTATAATTAATATAAATGTATTCATCAGTAGCAATTTTGTCTCTAAAATATTTTTACTATAAACTGCTTTAATTTGGAGCGAGAGATACAGGGGGATTAGCTTTATTGCATCAGATATCTATATGTCACTTTGCTCACAGCTGATTGCTCCAGTTTTAGTTTTTAATATCATTTTTGTAAATAAAATATAAATAGTACATTCATTTAAACTTAAAATAAAAAAAGAAAAATGTTGCATTGGCAACAAAAGCTAAAGTACTAAAGTTAAATCTAAAACGGAAGCTAAATGGGAATATTCAAAAAAGCACAAATTTAATTATTATTCATAAAATGAACTGCATTTTGTAAATGCATGATTTGCAATTATCCCTAGCAGCCCAACACAGCAGCGCTGACTGGAACGAGACTTTATCTGAACGAGTGCAAAAGCGAGAGTGTTTAAAACCAGTCATTGATAATGCAATAATCTTTCACTTATAATGACAGATGTAAGGTATCTGGGCCACACAAGCAAACACAATGACTATATGTTCGGAAATGAAGCATACTAGCTTACTGCACAGTGTACGTTGAATACTGCCAACTATTTTATAAAAATAGTATGCGAAACCACTTCATCAGTATTATGCTGCATTCTTGTTGCATAACCTCATCACAATCCTCAAGTTATTTTGTATGCAGTAAGCTACTCCGAACATAAGCAGATCTGCGAGCAGCGTGCGTGATGACGTGTGCAAGTGCTCATGGGTACCTGGACTGTCTGTTTGGCCGAACTGGCCGTTTGCTGGACGCGGATCAGGCCACCAGCAACCAGGACCAGACGGCAAAATCACAACCGCAATGAAGAGGAACCAAATCATCAACATGAATTTCAAATGATTATAAATCACAATGCAAAGAGTCACAGATTGGAGGAAAGAGCTGCATTCCATAATTTATCTCTAAACATTGTTGATTAGCATAGAAAATAATCTGAACTTTCCATTTCAGTTTGTAAATACAAACGAAAATCCTGTTTACTGTAATGCACTTATTGTAATATAAGAAAAGCTTACACTGTAAACCTTTTTCTCCTTGTAAACAGTCCCTTTCTTGTACTCTGGTACATACCAGATGAGAGTTATGGATTTATTGTAAGTGCATTACTGTACTCATGATTTTCGCTTGTTTTTACAAACTGAGAGACTATTTATTGTTCTTCTCTGTGGTGCTGAACATGGAGCTCAACCTTTGATCCTTTGAGGTCTGTTGTGTGTAAAACCACATTCAAAACACTGTGACCAGCTCTGTGACTGACAGAGTTTTGAATGACGCTTAAAGAGAAATGTACATTTGAAAGCTAATAGAGCTTTCAAATGCACAAAAATCTTATAGAATGCAGCTCTAATTCAGAGTAAAAATAAACAAAACAAAACAAAAGTGAATTTAGAAATATCAAATCATTTAGGCTAGACAGAATTATTATTACTCATTTAATTCATTTTTAGATATTTATAGATTTATATATATATATATATATATATATATATTTTTTTTTTTTTTTTTTTTCAGTTCTACAAGATTTTTCTACGAATATTATAATCCAGTATGAGTGTTATAAATTATTTTAGTTCAGTTAAGCATGTTTTGCATCTCATTTCATCCCAACATCCAGTTTTAGGACCATTCAGATTAATAAAAATAATAATAATAATAATAATAATATTGCATTGTGACATTACATTGGCTTCTATTTCTTTATGGGGAAAAATATTTCATCCAAAAATGAAAATAAATAAATAAATATCATATATATATATAATAAATAACAAATACATATATATATATATATATATATATATATATATACACACTATATTGCCAAAAGTTTTGGGACTCCTGCCTTTACGTGCACATAAACTTTAATGACATCCCATTCTTAATCCGTAGGGTTTAATATGGAGTTGGCTCACCCTTTGCAGCAATAACAGCTTCAACTCTTCTGGGAAAGGCTTTTCACAAGGTTTAGGGTGTTTATGGGAATTTTTGACCATTTTTCTAGAAGCACATTTGTGAGGTCAGGCAGTGATGTTGGCGAGAAGACCTGGCTCGCAGTCTCCGCTCTAATTCATCCTAAAGGTGTTCTGTCGGGTTGAGGTCAGGACTCAAGGTGACTCGGTCAAGTTCCTCCACACCAAACTCACTCATCCATCTCTTTATGGACCTTGCTTTGTGCACTGGTGCGCAGTCATGTCGGAACAGGAAGGGGCCATCCCCAAACTGTTCCCACAAAGTTGGGAGCATGAAATTGTCCAAAATGTCTTGTATGCTGAAGCATTAAGAGTTCCTTTCACTGGAACTAAGGGGCCAAGCCCAATCCCTGAAAAACAACCCCACACCATAATCCCCCTCCACCAAACTTTACACTCGGCACAATGCAGTCAGGCAAGTACCGTTCTCCTGGCAACCGCCAAACCCAGACTCGTCCATCAGATTGCCAGACAGAGAAGCGTGATTCGTCACTTCAGAGAACACGTCTGCACTGCTCTAGAGTCCAGTGGCGGCGTGCTTTACACCACTGCATCCAACGCTTTGCGTTGCACTTGGGGCTTGAAAGCAGCTCTCTTGGATGAAGCTCTCTACACACTGTTCTTGAGCTTATCTGAAGGCCACACGAAGTTTGGAGGTCTGTAGCTATTGACTCTGCAGAAAGATGGTGACTTCTGCACACTGTGCACCTCAGCATGCGCTGACCCCGCTCTGTGATTTTACTTGGTCTACCACTTCGTGGCTGAGTTGCTGTTGTTCTCAATTGCTTCCACTTTGTTATGATACCACTAACAGTTGACCGTGGAATATTTAGCAGTGAGGAAATTTTGTAGCACAGGTGGCAACCTATCACGGTACAACGCTTGAATTCACTGAGCTCCTGAGAGCGACCCATTCTTTCACAAATGTTTGTAGAAGCAGTCTGCATGCCTAGGTGCTTCATTTTATACACCTGTGGCCATGGAAGTGATTGGAACACCTGAATTCAATGATTTGGGGGGGTGTCCCAATACTTTTGGCAATATAGTGTGTGTGTATATATATATATATATATATATATTTGATTTTGTGAGATATCCTGGCTGATTGGTGGTTTCCAGCTGTTATTAGTGATTTAATTATTCTAGTGAGTGTCGTACATGACTGTAGAGAGTGTCTGGTGTTGTAGATAATAAATAGGAACATATTCTGTCATGAAATGAAGAGATGGCGAGATAGAAAAGCCATGCAGAGCAGATTAGCAGATTATGCTGCAACTACTGAACGCTCATGCCGCTGATGAATGAGTTTAATGTATAAATATACAAATGCAATCTGTTTTTTGGCCAGTACACAAGCTGAATACTCTCTGCTGATGTAGAACTAGGACAGAGACTGAGTGAGTGAGCATCCTGAACCAGCCGAGCTTGTTTACAGTTAATCGGTGCACAAAAGCAGCTCTATGTATGACGTGAAGTGAGTGTGTTAATCTAGTCTGTACCTGGCACCAGGTGGTATAAGGCTCTGCTAGTTTTCTCAGTGTGGAAACACCCTCTTCCACCGACCCTTTCTCAGGCTCCACATACTGGATCTTCTGCTGTGGTGTCGTGTAGAGAGACAGCTACAAAAGCAACGTTGTTATAGTGTCAATGACCAACATTTCCTTAACATTAAACTCTGTAATGCTGATCATTCAGGTTCTCATGAACATCTGGGTCAAATCTGACCCCAAAGTCAAAGGAAAAACTATGAAACTATGAAAGTTTATCAGTGACTGAGTTCTGGACTCGCACCGAATCTCCCGTTTTATTCTCTTACATCACGTTTGCGCTGTTAGTTATGATGAAAGCATTCGTTAGTGTGCAGAAATTGAGCTGCAATGACGAGATCACTGCTTTCATGCGCTCAACAACGTGTCTGTGATCAACTACAATGTTCATCACTGCAACCTTGCATGCCACGATCTAAATATAATGCCATGAATCTAAATGTAATGTTTTAATCAACACTCTCAATTAGTTAACCTTGAGAGCTGTAATAGTAAAAACGCGCTAAAAGTTTTCGAGAGAGTAATACTTAGCTATTTCATATGCAAATATGTTATCCAATCACAGCAGTGAATTGCTGAAGTCTCACAGCAGACACGCCCCTTAAAACAGAGCGTTCAAATCAGAGGGCTGAAATCAGGGTAGGAAAACGTCTCAGGTTACGAATGTACGAACGAGACTCTGCGTTTGCAATGCTATGGGGGGGGGGTGTCACGTGACTCGGTGTTCGAAAGCCAACTATCCAATAACTCCAAATCCTATTGGCCGGCGACAGCCTATGACATCCGGGTCGCGACTTCTACTCTGCGTTTGCAACGCTATGGGGAACGATATACCCACGCCACCGTGCTTGAGGAGAATGCCTGCCAAGAAAAATGGCTGAGGCAAAGGCTCCAGAGCAGTAGAAACTGCTTTGCAACTCTCCCTCGGGTCACACCAGGCTGTCAGTGACAGCATTCCCTTCGGCCAACAGCCCAAGCTGAACTCCACGAAGGACCTCCTCAAAGGCCCTACAGAAGGTGCTAAGGTGTCTGGAACCAACCTTTCTAGAAGAAAAAGTGGTCCCTTCAAGGGAATGTGGCCAAGGAACCGAAGGGAACCTAGGCCAGTCACTAGAGGGGAATGAAGTCACCCCCAATGCCACCAAGGAGGCCGACCTAGTCTGACCTGAGACAAACTTAATCTGGGCCAACCCTGTCTGAATACAGAGCCTCCTAACACGCATTGTTCATAGAAGATAGTAAGTAAGAGTGACTGCAAGAGGCAGAAACAAACTCAAACCCACGCGTAGAGACGGGCATCCTGGAGAGCAGAACTCAGCTAAGTGCTATGAACCCTCGTATTGAGGGGAGTATAATATAAACGATCCAACAAACAGTGTACTCAGTAAAACCACCTTTTACTCTTTAAAGCAAGAGAAGTACAGCATACGCCAACACGCATTAAGGAAGGCCTGGAGGGGCCTATAACCTCAACAGACACGTGGCATCAGCTCGTGGCAGTGTTTAGGCCCAAAGGACGATAAACAACCAGACAAAAGGAGGTTGGATTTATCACTTAGGCCTCTGGCCAACAGAAGTGTAAAAGATAATTCTCAAAGAGAAATACACCCAAACATACTCCAGTGTGTTAAAACTAGGTGGCCCGTAGGCTTAGCAACCTCTAATACACACAGCGTAGTCTTGTGGCCGTTTCTAAGAAGCACAAAAGATCCACCCTAGGCGCTAGGTGGCCCTTAGCTCATCTAGAATAGGACTCAGGGAGGCAGATATAGGTAAAAACCAACCTTCAGTAAGGTTTTGCTGCCAAACCAACCTGAGGGGCTAGCCACTCGAAATACTCGGTAAAAAGCACCTTGTCACCCTCACAGCGAGAGGAGTATATAACTGAACTCCACATATTACACCGGAGGCCAAAGTAGGCCTGCCTTAGTAAACACGTAAAAGTGTCATGATTAATACATGAAAAACATTGCCAAACACCGAGAACAGGCCTGTTAGGGCCTATCCATCAGTGATGGGGCGTGGCCGACGGTGGCATGGTTTCCCAGGCATCCTGCCAACAAGTCAACTAGAAAAAGGAGGCCTAAAGGGGCCTCCATTCCAGTAACAGGTGGCGATCAGCCTACTCACAGATTAAACCACAAATTGTGCCAAACGTAAACTAAAAAGGAGGCCTGAAGGGGCCTGCCAATTCAATAACACGTGGCTACAGCTTGTGAATTAAAGGGAACCAAGCTACAGGGAACCAGCTGTAACCCAAAAAGCTAAGGGAAGCTAACTGCAACCTGCGCTAGGCTACACATTCCAACAGGCAATGTAGCCTAAATATACGTGACTAAAGGGAACCAAACAAAGCCAACATGGTCTAAGGGAGGCTATTATAAGCCTACTACCTCAAACAGACATGCGGCATGGCCTGTGGCAGCGTAAACCTGTGAGAATATGTGAGAATATGTGAGCACATTATGATCAGTTAAACAGTATAGTAGAACAACTGCTAACTAGAAGGAGGCCGAATATCATAAGGCCTACAATCCGAGTTATAAGCAGTATAACCGTTAACCAGACCACTAAAAAAGGGAGCTAATAGATACCAGTCTTCCTCAACAAAGTGGCACTAACTACCCTAAATATGCAATCCAACAGGTGATGCACCCAGTGACAAAAACCTCAGACTGGGGAATACAAGTCACCAAATACTCAAAACAGAGGCCATTCTTACACAGCAAAGGGCCAACTGTTATGAGAGCAGGTGCCAACCTGTGGCAGCATAGGCTCACATACAATGTAGGGCAAAAGTCTAGAACGCAAAGTAACACAAACTTTGATCTACATGCTGTTTTTGAAAAGAAAAACACTTCCCACACAGATCCTCAAATCTGATCTAAGCCCCAGAGGACAGGAGCTTAAAAAAAAAAAAAAAAAACTAGCAACGTCAACTCAAACTTGATAAAACAAATTATCAAGTGGCTCAGAAGAAAGTTATTCTTTTAGCATGAAAGTTCTAGAAAGTGGGCCAAGCACACACCTGCATAACTTATCCACGCAAAGATAAGGGCCTACCACCTGAGGAACAGCATCAGGGAGTCAGAAAACAGTCTACAACCTAGCTGTTAAACTCAAATTGCACCTACACCAGCAAGGGGATAATTGGGGTACAGCCTAACAACTCCCTTGGGAGGAAAACCAGAACTAGGAAACAAATACATATGGGGTTACTTCATATACCACACATCACCTAGCTCTAGCCTGGCTGCCAAGTTATAGGCCTATTTTCTTTATTATATACAACAGGCACCATAACAAACAGCCTGATCTCCACTTCTAAATCTCATGATGAGAGAAATAAAGTGAAGCTCAAAGCTGAAAAGTCAGGCGGCCGGTTAGGGCTGCCGCAGACATACAAACTGAAGTAATGAGTGCCAACTCAAACTATACTGAAAATAGCCGAGAGGCTACTCAACATAGAGAGAAAACTAAGCAGCAGCCATTTTGTGACCTGCTTAGTCAGTCTCAACACTTTTTTTGCCCAAAAACCCCTTTTAAATGCTATATCTCAATGTTACATTTACTGTGACATGTTCAGGAAATACACAGGAACGACACAAAGTCAACATTTTAAGAAATGAAATCTGACCTTGTCTTACCTTCCCGTGGCTCGAAGACCCAAGACTGCTCCTTCACAAACATGGGAAGGAAAACATCCATGGTTCTACAAGCCCAAAGAACACTTTCACTATCAAGCCAGAAGGCGGGCCTCCAGAAAAAACTCATCATGGGCCCAGCCGTCAGCCTGACTGTTCAAAGGTGTCACCTGAACATACACAGTAATTAAAAAACGCCCTGGGAGGCCAAGGAAGAGGGGCGAAGGCAACAAATAGTATTACCTTCGCCAGGAGAGGGGATCGATCAGCGGCGCTGCTGGCGCCGGTGATCAATCACCTCCCTCAAATCAACCTTCCTCTTCCTCGTGTCTCGCCGCTTCTGCAACTTGCTCCGAGGTGGAGGAAGCGCTCGAGCGGCGACACTAAACCTCTGGCCCTGCCTCAGAGCCTCGACTCGAGAAGGGCCAGGGCCTCCCGGCTGTCTGGGCCCAGGATCGGACCTGAGCAGAATGAAATTTTTATAAGCTGCTGAGCGCGCCTTCGCCTTCAGCAGATCAGCCTGGTACGCCTGCAACGCTGCCATGGTGTGTAAAGCCGCACCAGCCTGACCCGCAGCAGCATATGCTCTGCCGTTCAGACGAGATGTCTGTTTAAGGGGTCTGGACGGCAAAACCGGAGCTTTTAGTGTCGGTGCTCTGCCCGTGATGAGATAGTTGGCAAATGTCTCGTCAATGGGCAGCAGCGACACATACCCATGCTGGCCCAATCCCTCCACATCAGCGAGATTCCCTCTGGCCGAGTATGGGTTCTTCCATGCCTTCTCGATCTCAACGTGGAGATCCGAAAGGAATGGAAGGTTCACTGGAGTCACGGGGTTGTGGTCGGAAAGAAAACGTTCGTCAAGTCTGCCGCGAACGGGCTCTTTCCTCACGCGCCCCCACGGCAGCTGCAGTCTGCCAGCAGCGCGTTCCACAACCTCCAGTAACTCGGCATATGCTGGGCCAGGAGGCTTGGAGAAAGAAGAAGAAGCCACCTCTTCCTCCTCCATTGCCTCCTGCCCACGGGGGCTATCAGCCAGAAGAACACTCGCTCCCAGATCCGATGATGTCAAAGATAAGACATCATCGTCATCCAGGAGCTCATCCCCGCCAGCCGCCACCGGAGGCTGAGAGACCATGACACCTCTCTCAGACTCGGCAGCGAGCTCCATCTGCGAGCCCCATGAGTGCAGCCGCCGCTCTGCCTCGACACAAGCAGGGCCGGACCCACCAGGCGCAGATGTTGACGCCTCCTCCCTCGAGAAGAGGGCCAGACGAGAACGGAGTGTCCTCATAGGAAGACGCTCACAATTCACACAAACAGCGCCCTCAAGCACCATCCGTGCGTGTTCTTCTCCCAGACAATAGACGCATAGGGTGTGCGAATCTTCCGGAGTTAGAAACCTCGGGCATGGATCCACACACTTCCTGAAACGTTTCTCTTTGCCCTCAGACATAACAGAGACGTACTCACAGGATATGAAGAGTATATTCGATAATGGCAATCGACACAAACAGTCCCGAAAGACGATGAGATAATGTCTGCTTCCCCAGGCGCCCCTTTTATACTTCCGGGTCGCGCCTGTATGACGTCATAGGCTGTCGCCGGCCAATAGGATTTGGAGTTATTGGATAGTTGGCTTTCGAACACGTGACGTCCACACCCCCATAGCGTTGCAAACGCAGAGTAGAAGTTCCCTTTCGAAAGGGAACTGACTTTTATTTCTAAATTATGACAATTTTTGATGTAAAAAGCATACTAACATTATAAGTGCAGCCCAGAAAACATTATAAAACAAAACAACGCAGTTCATGACCACTTTAAACTTTTGATTTTAATGTAAAACTCTCGTTTGCATCTTGACATTTTACTCTTGAGTTTAATGTTTGTAATACAGATCATTCAGGTACTGCTGACCACATTTGGGTCAAATTTCACCATAAAGTTAAAGGGAAAAATATGAAATTATATTTTGCGTGAAGAAAACTAAACCTACTTTAATTGACTATTAATATTTGTTTGTATTTTGACATTATTTTCATGGCAATTAAGCACATTTTCACCCCTCATATCCATAATGATTCTCATTACTGTAAACAATGCTGCAGTACCATCATTTTTGAGGTCAGTACAACAAATACTATGATGTTCAATTATTTTTATCTTAATCGACACAAAAACAAAAATTCTGGCTTCCTTTTCTTCTTGTAAACACTTTTTGTTTTGTTGATTTTAGGGTTAAAATGTGACCCTGTGAAGTCTATAAAAAGTACCTCATCTACACTCAGAGTTGTTCTGGGTTTGTCATCGGCGGCGGAGGCGGCCAGAACAGAGGCTGAGATCAATCCCAGAGTGCCAGTGACTCCTGCAACCCCTCCAACCTATCAGAACAAAACAGAGTACACAAATGAATCGGTCGCAGGGAATTTCCTGATCCACAAACCCCCATGTTTGGTCAAGCAAAAAACATTGCTGAACGGCTTATTTATCTACAGACAGTCTGGTTTGTACTCTCTGTCAACACATGCAGAATGTTTCTTGTTTAAGCAGGAATAACATACAGTAAGCACACAGACATATCTTTACTCAAACTGCCCACATACAGTTGTTTTGAGGACATTCAAGGTCCCTCAAAACTGTGAGGGATTGAATGAGTAACAGTAACACAGTATCAGAGAGTGGAGGTCAATGTTGAGGACAAGGGTTGAAGACTGTCTCTTGATTTTCACTTGACTGATATTCACTTCTATTTCCCCTTTGCAAACACACGATGCATATAAGAAATTAATGTCATTGCAACTGATACATGTTGAGTATAAAGTTAGTGTTTATTTAGTGTAACAATTAGTGTTTGTTACATATTCAGTCACTAATTTAAAAGATGTTAATTTAAATTATGCTAAAATTAAGTATAAATAGTAGAAAAATAAAAATAAAATGTTGCATTGGCTACTAACTAAAACAAAATAAGTTAAAGTTGAAGTACTAAAACTACTAAAACTAACACTAAATAGAAACATTTAAACCAAAAAAAAAAAAAAAAACTAATAAAAATGACAAAAGCACAAAATTATTCAAATGAAAATGAAAAAAAAAGCTAATTCAAAATATAAATATTCAAAAAATTGTTTAATGTCATTGTTTTTCACATTTTCAGTATTCCAATGCATGTATATTTGAGTATATGTTTTGTAATTTTGAGTATATTTTTATAATATTAAAAAGTTAGATTAAGATATTATTATTTTTAGGTTCATAATATCAAAGGGAAATGTTCCTAACCTCTTTATTTTTTTTTTTTTTTAAATAGCTCTCATTCACTGATTCATCAAATAATCCTGAAATAATAATAAATTGTACACAACTGTTTTTAACATTGATAATAATCATAAATGTTTCTTGAGCAGCAAATCATCATATTAGAATGATTTCTGAAGGATCATGTGACACTGAAGACTGGAGTAATGATGCTGAAAATCCAGCTTTTAATCACAGGAATAAATTATATTTTACAATATATTCACATAGAAAACAGCTGTTTTAAATTGTAAAAATATTTCACAATATTACTGTTTTTGCTGTATTTTGGATCAAATAAATGAAGCCTTGGTGAGCAGAAGAGACTTCTTTTTTAAAAACTTTTGACCGGTATTATATATATCAGTGCTCTCATAATAGAGTTAAATCGGCATCAAAACAAAACATCGCTTTCAGTTTCTTTTTAGGTTTTAATGGTGTTTTGTTGCCATCTAGTGTTCAACTTTAGAAATGCACTTGAGCGCTGACAGGCTAATACATTTAGATCAAATCGGCGAACTGCTATAAAATGTAAGGTTTGTAAAGCGTTATAACCTTTAATTTCATCTTATATTTTCAGCATAAACAGTGACACAGTCAATAAATCCAAAAGAGTTTAACTTTTACTACCGGTATTATAATCTGACACTAAGCAAACTACGGGTTTTTATGAAATAAACCCAGTCTACAGAATTAGAACATCCTTAAATAGTAGATAGAATCATATCTTTATTTAAACATGTAAAATAGTTAATTTTATTTTGCTGTGCCCTTGTATTTCCTGTCCTCACATGCCTCCTTAAAGCTCTAAAACAAATTATCTTTATAATAAAATGAACTGAACTGAAATCATTGCATATGTGTATTAAAGAGCGCACGATTATACGCGTTATGAGTGTATTAGCAGGATCTCAGTCAAGAACACGAACTGAACGCCTCAGCTGAAGTTTTTAATTCTCACCTTGTACATGTTCCCGTCTTCTTCTCCCCCATTGAGCGGCCGGGATCAGACGTTCACGCGCAGAGCGCCATCTAGAGTTCATAACGCTCACTACATTCCCCAGCTTCAGCTTCATCAAGACGGTACTGACATACTGCATAAAACATTACAATTCATTTCTAATAACAATTTTTCAATAGAATAGAAATGGATATAATTGTTTTTTTTTTTAAATTTATTTAGCCTATGTATTTATTTATTTTTTTATGTAACCTGTGTGTTTTCAATGATTCAGTTCTATTTAGAGTCAAGTTAAGGAGAAATAATGTTTTTTAAAGTCCTTATTAAATGAAAACTTATCAATCTTAAATCAAAATCGGATTTAATTTTAGTCGTTCGCAGCGTTTTCCCGCCATCTAGTGTTCATGAAACGTATTGCAGTAAACTAATCGGATGTTTTAATCAAATCCATAAATGATTTACGCCTATATTTATTATATATTGTTTTGTTTGAAAGGAGGACATTTTTCATCCTGGAGATTTAGACATCCTCTCTTTGCCACTTGGCCGAAACTCTAACTGGTTTCCTAGCAACCACTACAAACAAGTGTACTGGTCTGACAACAAACATCAAAGCCAGTTTTTCAGCACTGCTGTATGTCAATCAGCGTGTGTATGTGATTGTTATGGAGGAGAGGCGAGTGGCATTTCTTAACTTTACAAATGCCTAATAATGTCTGAGAACATCGATTATAATATTCAGAATGATCCTTTCTCATTTAGACTGGAGAATTATGAGAAGTGTGCCAGAAGAATTCAGTCATATTGGAGATCGTTTAGGGACAGACGACTCTTCAAAGTCATGATGAAAACTCTACGCTCCGCAGTAAGTTCCTTATGTAGCCCCGCCCCTTTCAGCGCCGCGCGCGCTCATTGTGTTCTGTCTTCCGGTTTGTATTTCCACAGTACGCAGATAAGATCTTACGGATTTTATGAGTGAACGGCTCGTTTTTAAATTTTCCCGGTCCGCTGACATTTGTGACATCCGCTTCAACGCTCATTATAACCGTCGTTAACTCTACAATAAGTTAATACATTTCACAAGCTAATTAGCTACACTTGGACAGAGCTACACGAAAACGGAAGTTCGAAGACAAAATGGCGGTCAAGATGGCTGTTCACGTTGAATTAGCTTGTTAACTGTCACCCCTTTTTGAGCATAGATCTGAATGTAAATGGTGAAAGCACTTTAAAAATGAAAGTGTAAAAACGTTATAGAAGTGTAAGTTTACTTTAATGTGATGAACTGAACATTTTTTATACAAAATATATATTTTACAGAAAATTTTGGACTCTAAAATTGCTAGAATATCAAAGCCATATGTCAAACCAAGTTGTGTTACAAATTTGAAGTTGATATCACACAAATTGATGACCACAAGGAGAATAAAAAAAAAGAAAGAAAAAGGATAGGACAAGATACTGTAGGACTATTTGAAAATCTGTAATCTGAGGGGGCAAAAAAATCGAAATATTGAGAAAATCGCCATTAAAGTTGTCCAAATGAAGTCCTTAGCCATGCATATCCACTCACAAAATACATTTTTTATATATTTACGTTAAGAAAATTACAAAATATCTTCATGGAACATTATCTTTGTTTAATATCCAAACAATTTTTGGCATAAAAGAAAAATCGATAATTTTGACTCATACAATGTATTGTTGGCTATTGCTACAAATATACCCATGTGACTTATGACTGGTTTTGTGGTCCAGGGTCACATATATTGGTAAAACATACTCCAATAATCAAAATTTTTTTACAACATTGAAAAATCATTTTTTGCAGTGCAGTAAATAGGCCTATGCAACGATCTCAATGTTTGTCATTTTCAAAAGCAGTACATACTCTTTCCACCAGTTACTTGGGCACCAAATTCATCTGTTTTACTGTAAATCAAATATATTTATTAAATTACATTGCTTTCTGCACTTTTATTATAAAAACTTTTATCAAGTGTGTGTACGTCACAGGAACAGTGTCCGGCTTTGACAGTTCTGCATCATCTCAGTCCCAGAGAAGCCGAACTCCTGAAAGACCCCAGTCTAAAGTGCAAGATCCGATTCAGGTAGGTGTATTTCATATAAACGCTTATCAAGCAGCATTGTGGGGCAGCAAATATTAAAATTATAATAATAATAATAATTCTGTTGCCCAGAATGTGTCACAGATAAATTTAAGTACAATTAAATCAATCTTTGCATCAGATTGCCTGTCCATTGCTTATCAGAATCATAAGTGCAACCTGTTTGTTTCCTGCAGGATAGGAAAAATATAACATGATTTTTTAATAAAGCAGGGAGACTGAGGCTAGTTGTCACAGAAGTGGAAATGTTCAACAGGTTTTCTGTAGATTTTAATGTTTTTGTGTTTGACTTTCAAAAATAAACCTTCCCTGAAAAATATTTACTAATAAAATGTGTGACAACTTGCCCCGGTGTCCTTTATATAATAACATTTCTGTTCAGGTTTGCAGGTCCTCGATTTCCACCTTCTGTTGTGTTCAAGATTTTCCACATTGGAGGAGGACAACACTATCTGTCTGGCCAAAAAGCCTTTGCTCCCTCCAACCAGGTCATGGATACTTGTCCAGTCTATCCATTTTAGTAAAGATACTGTTATGGTTTTTATTCATATTTTGAATTCGTTTTTATTTTTTCCATTTTCCATTTTAATTTTAGTTAAAGTTTTAGTCATTTTATTGTTTTTGTCATTTTTTTGTAGCTTTTGTTTTTAAATATATTTAATAAAATAAGAAATCTTATAGTCTTGGATCAGTTCAGTTTATTCTCGTGCATCTTATTTTTTGTGAAAACTATTTTCTATGGAAGTCCATTCCGCCAAAACATTATGCTCAAATAAGTCATAATTATGACATAAAAAGTTGAAATTATGACAAAGTCAGAATTATGAGATAAAAAGTCAAAATTATGACATAGTAGACAATCATAATTATGACATAAAAAGTGTGATTAAAATGTCTAAATTATTATTTAAAAAGTCACTGATGACAGAAAGTTGAAATTATGACAATCAGAATTGAGATAAAAAGTCAAAATGATGACAAAATGGTAATTATGACTTACCAGAGCATTTATGTGGCAGAAATGGGCTCCCATATTTTTACTACGAGAGCAAAAGGAAAAAAAAAATACACGCATTTTAATGATTGCGTATTACGTGTGTCTACATCAACAGGCCACAGCAGACACCTGCAGAATGATGGGAAACAGAGCATTTATGGATCTCATTTCAGTGAACGAGATTCACAAAGCCGCTGTTGAACCACAAGACTTGATTTGCATGAGAGACTATATGCAGGTAGAGAATAAACACCCTTCAAACTGTTTCACAACTCAATTTCAGTGAAGTTTCATGCGTTTGTGTTCATCCTTTTCTCCTACTCAGTATTCCAGCCACATGGATGAGCTTCCTGCACGTCTAGGTGGCAGAGAAAACGGATGGAGGTTCTTGTCTCTGAAGGTGCTGTCCTGGGACATTATGCTCAGAGAGGGCGTAAAGCCTGGAACGAGATGTTTTGGTGTAGGCAGACTGAATACGGTCCTGCCGTTAAGACATCTTGCCCGCTCTGACTTTGCCAGACAGCAGCTCTCGCACAGGTATTCAGTTTCATCTTGCATTAGTCTCTAACAAACGTCTCACTCTCCAACCCCAAACAAACCAAATGTCATAGTTAAAGAACAATGTTTTTAACTCTTTTAACAAATATCCTGATGTGTCCAGAGGTTTTCTGACCTCCACACGACGCTCTGCCCGCGCTCAAAACACTTCAGCTCACAAGAGACGCCTCTACGGCCTGCCTGTGACTGAAAGAGTATGTTACATTTTAAGATATCATTTTTGCATCTGTCTAAACATATAAAGTTTCCCATCATTTTTAATGCTAATCAACTCTACATTGAAATAATAGGTGTAGAAACAATTTTCACTCAGAAATTGCTAGTAAATTACATATAAACCATGATTTAATTTCAGAGAGGAAGATGGTAATGTTGAACTAGGCTTTGAAGACATATAGAGCTGGGTGTCATCAGCATAACAATGAAAGTTTATAGCGAATTTGTGGAAGATTTGTCCTAAAGGCAATAGATAAATAATAAACAGAAGAGGGCCCAAAACCGAGCCCTGAGGCATGCCACTAGTAACTCAAGATTTGAAATGTTTAATTTGAAAGAACTGAGTCCGACCTGATAAATACGATCTAAATCAATCAAGAGGAATACCAGTGATCCCAATGAAAATCAACCTTTCCAATAAAATACTATGTGAAATGGTGTCAAAAGCTGTAATAGTGGATTTAACATCAATATTTAACGTCTAATGTTTTTAATGAATTTTCTGTGGGATCAGACCTGAGTTGCTCTCCATTTCCAGGTGTTAGATGAACATATGGACAGCATTAATAACCATGACATGAAGAAACAGAACGGGGCGACTGAGAAATGGGGCATCAAGATAGTTCTTCCATTAGTTGAGACTGAAGATTATGACGACAACTCATCTGAGTCTGAATGGGAGGAAGAGGCTGAGAAACTGTGCAACTGGTCTAAACAACTGGATATAGATGCTGTAAAAACACCTGAGCTCATTTAGATGGAGAAACAATGTTTTACACTAGTAGAAGCCTTGATTAAAGGTTGCATTTCAGTTAAAACATCAAACTTTTAGTGCATTATTCTGAGAGATTTAATTGGCAATTAAAATATTAACTGCAACTGGTTAAAAACAACTGAATATAGATGCTGTCGAAACACAAGTTCATGTAGATGGAGAAACTATGTTTTATACTAGTACAGGCCCTGATTTAAGTATATACTACAAACTTTTAGTGCATTATTTTCAGAATTTTAATAGGCAATTAAAATGTAAATTTTGTATCAGTTTTGCAGTTGTAGTTTTGGGTTAATGGTTTCATTTGACTATGATAAACAACATATGGTGACACTATTTGAACATTTGGGCTCTTTTGCTTGAATCCACCTTTCATGCTTCATTTATATGCACTCAAAAGACATCCATCCAAGAAACAGATGGAGGTGACATACTATACATGTACAGTAACCTCATTTTTGTAATTCTCATGAAAAAAAGAAAAGAAAAGAAATACACCACATACAACAAGCCAAGCATGCTTGATCAGAAAATATCTAATCATGTTAAAATTACTAGTCCTATATAAAAAAAATAATACCTATTATATACCTAAAATTATATTTTGATTAGGGATTAGAGAAAGGGATGATGAAACACCAGGGATATTTTATAATAAATTGCCTGTTTTTCAGTTGTGATCTTGTTATGAATTAACTGATATGATTTAATCTAATATGTTAAGACGTGGAAACGCAGTGCATGGAATGACCCAACCGCTGTGCGCTTTTAAGGGCCAAAACAATGAAAACATACATCTTTAATATGCTTCCTTCGGTCAGTGAAGGTTAAACAGTTGAGCTAAAAAGATGCTTATGCACTTGGCAGGAGAAATTGGCGCGACAGCTCGCTGTTAGCTTCGCTTTCGCTGGGTAAATGGGTGTCATCGGCCTTCCGCATTTTCCTGCGGCTCTGCGCAGTGACGTGTCGCGCTGACGGCGGGTCGCGCTGTGGCGAAGCTGCGGGCTGCAGCGCGTCTGTCTTTGGAGCTCCGCCCTCCCTGCGCACTCCGCGGCCCGCCCAGCGCCCGCTAACTCCCGATCCAGCCCTGCCCGAGTCTGGGGGAATCCGACGGCCTGCCTGCCCGGGGAAAATCTGGAGGCCGCCCCGCGCGTTGATCTATGGTAAGCACGCCAATACAGATTATTCAGACCGCGCGGGTTTTATCCCGCAAGCTCGTTGCACGCGCACGTTGGGTTTTTGTGCTGTTATTGCACGTTTTGTTGCATTATGTTGCGCGTTGCGGCTGGAGACGCGAGGCCTCGGATTGGCCGCCGGGCCCCAGGCCTTACGCAGGCCGCACTCAGGCCTTATTCACTGGGGGTGGGTTATTGTTTATAAATGCCCCTGCATGCACGCACAGGCGCGCAACACTAAACGCCCCTTTGTTTTAAAGCAGCGAGCGCGTGCTCGCATATATACATGCGTGGGAATTAAACGCGTGGTGTATTATGGCTCAAAATGGCGCGCGCAGTCAGGTTTTGTTTTCAGTGGAAGGGGGGAAATTATGGTCACAAGAAGGCGCCATGTTTATGTCCGGTTTCAGGTGCTGAAATACGAGGAAACCTTCATTGCTTTTATCCGCGCGCGGGGGGTGGAAAGCTTCGGCGCGCGCTGCTACACACATTCTTTACAAATGCACGAAGCGTGTTTCCTCTCGTGCATAACGATTTTAATGCATTTTGCGTTGTATTTAAAATGTATTGCATCATTTTATATAACAAACCTAATGCACAGCCATTTATTGGTGCTCATATGTATGTTGCATTCATCTTGTCGCAGTCATTTGCAATTTTAATGGTCATGCATGTCCGCATATATCTGCTCATATTTATTAGTGTCATTCGTAAGTCTGCCTGTCATTCTGCCTCCATATTTAT
Organism: Elopichthys bambusa; assembly: GCA_037101425.1. Taxonomy (NCBI): domain Eukaryota; kingdom Metazoa; phylum Chordata; class Actinopteri; order Cypriniformes; family Xenocyprididae; genus Elopichthys; species Elopichthys bambusa. The sequence goes on along the minus strand of CM074434.1, from coordinate 41,374,238 downwards.
CTGTCTATCTGCTTACAAGCATTAATGACTGTCTGTCTACACATGGCTACATCTGTTTGAAACCTATTGTATGTTTACAAAATGACAACTAGTTCTTGAAGCCTGTCACATTATGATCTCCCATCCAGAAGAAAACGCTATATTGGCTTCATTCTGTGTTTGCTTTTTTATGAGAGAGTAATTTAGTTATAAATGATAGTAAATCATCTCTAGTAGACATTTTAGATTAATTGTATGTGTTGTTGTGTTAGTTGTGCCGTGGCCAATGAAGAATAAAGACGATGGATGAGGAGGTGACAAGGCTTGCTCTCCGTTCCCAAGAGCCAAAGATTATACTGCATGGTTCAGGTAATAAACAAACCATGACGTCTGTCCTTTCTAAGGTTGTGGTAGCTTAATGCTAATGTTGTGTCATTCTCATTCAAGAGATCATTTGATTGGACAAATAATATTTTTTGAGCACAGAAGAAAAAGAATGTAACGTTTAAATTTGTATGAAAACATTTTGTAAACTTTTAGAAGTACACTAGCATATTGATGACATATGTGACATGAATATGATGGCATAAACAATAATTTAAAATAAGAAAAATCTATAATTTTGTATAATTATAATTGAAAATATTTTTCATATAATTAAATAAAAATTATGTATAGTTAGATGTTCAACTATAAATATACATTTATTTGTAATGTTTATAATATATTTAATTGGTTATTAAAATAAAAAATATATTAAATGCCACAACCTCGCTACAGAAATATTTTTTAAATATTATTAAATTAATTATGTAGTTTTTATAATATATCACCATAATAATTATTAAATAATTTTATATAATTAAACTAAAAAATATATACTTATGATAAAATATGTAATTGTAAATGTGCATTTATATGTATTAAATATTTATGTAATTATGAATAATAATTATTATTCAAACTAAAAATATATATTAAATGCCACAATGCACATTAAAAAAATGTATTAAAGTATTATCGAATTCAAAAATATATTTTTTATAATTACATAAAAAAATCACATTTTGTATAATTAGGTATAATCATAATAAAAATGTCACACAATTAAATAAAAATAATATAATTATAGTTAAAGATATACAACTATAAATATACATTTATTTGTAATGTTTATGAAATATATATTTAATGATTATTAAAATATATTAAATGCCACAACTCTAAACAGAATTTTTTTTAAATATTATTAAATTAATATTATATAGTCTTTATAATATATCATCATAATTAATTGTAATTATAATTAAATATCTTTATATAATTCAATTAAAAAAAATAGTTAGGATACAAAATATATATGTAATTACAAATAATAATTATTATTAACTTATTAAAATTATTAATGAATGAATATTATATATATATATAAAATTGTGATAAAATATATCATTGTAAATATGTTTTTATATGTATTAAATATTTATGAAATTATGAATAACAATTATTCAAACTAAAAATATATATTAAATGCCACAATGCACATTAAACATTTTATAAAAGTATTATCAAATTTAATTATATAATTATAAACATACATTTATATGCATTATATATATATATATATATATATATATATATATATATAATTAGAAATATTTATTATTATTACAATAACATATATTGTGTTTTTTATTACTGTGTCAAAATATATATATATATATATAATTTATTTATTTTTTCAGAACTCTAGTAATCAGTTGTTAACCATTTCAGTTGGTCATTATGAATTGTGGACTAGTGATCAAACTTATTTGAATATGTCGGCAGTCATTTCGGCAGGCACTAAGCGAGTGTGTGTGTGTGTGTTGTAGATGAGGGAGGTGCTGGAGAGGAGGAGTATGTGGTGGAGCTGCAGGAGACGGTGCTGGTGTCTGAAGTGGAGGGGGAGGGGGCGTCCGTGCAGGGCTTCTCCTCCGACGAGCTCGTGATCCAGGATGCAGTGGAGGATGTGGTTGCTGAGTACGTACACTGCGATGACGATGAGGGCGTTGCTGTGGAGACCTGTGTGATGTCACTGGAGGGTGAGGAGGAAGAGGAGGATGGCGTTGCCATGGCAGAGATGACAGAGGATGTTTTGGTGGCGGAGGGGAGGGAGCAGGATGGGCTGGAACCAGAACACGACTCGGACAGCTGCGGAGACTACCTGATGATCTCATGTAATTCACTTGATTCATTCTGTTGGTTAATTAGGTCATTCGTTCACTCACTTAGTTGCCAGTTTATATGTCATTATTCATTTATTCAATCAGTTGTTTGTTTATTCATTTATTAGTTTATTTGTTTCTGACTAATTCATTTATTCTATTAGTCAACTAGTTAATTCGCTCATTTGTTCGTTCACTCACTTAGTTTCCAGTTTATTCATTGTTATTTTATTCAGTTGTTCATTCACTCATTCATTTGTTTCTGTCTAATTCATTTATTCTGTTGGTTAACTAGTTCATTTGCTCATTTTGCTCACTAAAATGCTAGTTTATTTGTTGTTGTTTATTTATTTAATCAGTTTTTTATTCATTCATTTGTTTGTCTAATTTATTCTATTGGTTAACTAGTTCATTCGCTTAGCTGAGAGTTTATCTGTTGTTCATTTATTTGGTCAGTTGTTTGTTCCTTTATTCATTAATTTATTTGTTTTTCTGTCTGATTTGTTTGGACAAACTTGACTTGATTCGCTTTGTATCATTTCCATTTATTATCATCATAAAGATAATGATCCGTTCATAATTTTAGTCTTTCTTCCTCCTTGTAGTGGACGATGCAGGTAAGATGGTGTCAGGAGATGGAGAGGAGGTGACGGTAGAGGGAGCAATAGATGACCAGGAGGTGGAGAAAGATGAGGACGGACAGGAAGTCATTAAAGTTTACATCTTTAAAGCAGACTCTGGAGAGGACGACCTTGGTGAGTGTCTACAAGAGACTGAGCCAGTGTTATTTTTGTATTATTTATGTACTATTATAGTATTGGATAATATTTTGAAATAGCATTTATTTTATGTTTTCTTTTTTATGTAATTTTAGTACTTTATTGTCAAGTCACCTTTATTTATATAGTGCTTTATACAATACAGATTGTTTCAAAGCTAACAGGAAAATGATTCAATGATGTACAGCAGCTCTAAAAAGAAAATAGTGTCATTGTAAAGGTCATAGTTATTATATTAGTTTGTTTAATCTATAAAGCAGTTTTGCAGAAAAACAGTGATGTCGTCGTGTAGCTCAGTTCAGTTCTCATCCAATAGTGTCAATGCAGTCAAATCAGTAGTATTATTGAATATTAAGTGTCCCCAAACTAAGCAAGCCAGAGGCGACAGTGGAAAGGAGCCCAAACTCCATCAGGTGACAGAATGGAGAAAAAAACACCAGGCTCAGTCGGATCAGTTCTCCTCTGGTCAATGAACGAACACGGTGTGATTATGATTCGGGCTGCATCACAAGTCAGAAATCAGGTTGTGGATCGGTAGCATTCATATATGTCATCCAGTTCCTTTTGCTTGAAGATTGGATTCATCATGCCAGTATGGAGACGAAGGTGGTGATAGGTCTGTGCAGAGGACTTGTCTGGTTCTTGTGGTCTTTGCTGAGGATCTGTACAGATGGCTGTCATGTCGACGAGGCCTTCACAGGGGATTGTCTAGTTGACAGGAGCTCTGCTGACATTCAGGGCTGCATTGTGGTCGTGTCTAGGTGCAGGTCCACCATCTGATCTGGATATGGACTGGATACGGCTGACTACGGTAACCTCGGGATAAACAAAGAGACTAATATTAGCGTAGATGCCATTCTTCTCACGATGTAACAAGTACATCGAGTGTTATGGGAAGTGTTCCCAGTTCTGGTTGACCTAATTTACGCAGCCTAACAATCCTTTAACAGATATGAATAATAGAAATGTGATAATGTGTTATGTGTATGCCAGGTTAAAGAGATGTGTTTTTAGTCTAGATTAAAACTGACAGTGCATCTGCTTCCCAAACAAGGCTAGGAAGACTGTTCAGGAGTTTACTAATCAGTGCTTTGTAAGTAATTAACAAGATTTTTGCAATGTTTAATAGGGCACCAATGCAGTGTTTTCAGAGCCGGGCTAATATGGTCATACTTACTGGTTCTAGTAAGAATTTTGGACCAGCTGGAGTTTGTTTATTAAGCGTGCAGGGTAACCACCCAGTAGAGCATTACAATAATCTAGCCTTGAGGTCATGGATGCATGAACTAACTTTTCTGCATTTGTCTTTGAGAGCATGTCATAATTTAGATATATTTTAAGATGTAAAAACACGGTTTTACAGATGGTTGAAATGTGGTTTTCAAATGAAAGATTGGTATCATAGAGCACGCCCAGGTTCCTAACTGACGACTTAATACAGCAGCCATCAAGTGTTAGACAGTATTCTAGCTTATTACATGGGGAGATTTTTGGTAAATTCCTAATAAAACCTGTTTTTTCAGAATTAAGTAGTAGGAAATTACTAGCCATCCATTTTTTTTTATATCAACTATGCATTCCGTAAATTTTGTGAATTGGCATGTTTTGTCAGGGTGCAAAGAAATATTGAGCTGAGTATCATCAGTGTAACAGTGAAAACTAACGCAATGCTTCCTAATAATATCTCCCAAGGGTAGCATGTACAGAGTGAAAAGCAACGGTCCTAGTACTGAGCCTTGTGGTACTCCATACTGAACTCATGATCGATATGACATCTCTTCATTTACTGCTGCAAATTGATACCGTCAGACAAGTATGATTTGAACCATGTCAATGCAATTCCACTAATGCCAGCGTAATTCTCGAGTCTATTCAGAAGAATGTTGTGATCGATAGTGTCAAATGCAGCACTAAGATCCTGTAACACTAATAGAGAGATACAACCACGATCTGATGATAAGAGCAGATCATTTGTAACTCTAATGAGAGCAGTCTCAGTATTATGGTATGGTCTAAATCATGACTGGAAATCCTTGCAGATACCATTTCTTTCTAAAAAGAATCATAGTTGTGAGGGTACTGCTTTTTCTAGTATTTATGACAGAAAAGGGAGATTCGAGATCGGTCTGTAATTAACTTGTTCTCTCGGATAGCATATCTTTCAGTAGCTTAGTCGGTATAGGGTCTAACATACATGTTGTTGATTTTGATGATTTAACAAGTTTAGACAATTCTTTCTCTCCTATAGCAAAGAATGAGAAGAATTGTTCCTCAGGGGGTTTATATAGCGTGATGTCTGATGCGATACATTAGTAGACGGTTTCATGATTATAACTTGCTCTCAAATAGTATCAATCTAGTAAGTAAAGAAATTCATAAAGTAATTACTGCTGTGCTGTTTGGAAACATCTGAAGTTGAACCTTTATTTATATATTTAATTTAGCCACTGTATCAAATAAATATCTAGGGTTGTGTTTGTTTTCTTCTAAGAGAATGGAAAAGCAAGCAGATCTAGCAGTTTTTAAGGCCTTGCAGTAACACTGTCCTTCCACAAAATGCGAAATACCTCTAGTTTTGTTTTCTTCCAGCTGCGCTCTATTTTACGGGCTGCTCTTTTGAGGGAAAAAAATCTTAGCTGCGTTCGAAATCACCCCCTATACCCTCATTCACCTTTACCTACATTACTCCATTAATATAGTCCACTTGAAGGAGTGAATGAAGGGCTGTCGCTTTTGCGTAGTTTGTGCTTGCTGTTTAATAATTATTTGAAACTTAGCAAACTGGCAGCTCCAGTAGTAATGAAAAGATTTATCTGCCATGGAAACTAGCATATATAAACCTTAATCAAACAATTTAATAATAATTTTAAAAAGGAATTTATATCTGTATGATATTACACTGTACCCACATTGGGCCAGCGGTTTAGAAAATGGATGGATGGATGTGCCAGACTAGCGAGACACGGGAATTCATTCGGTGCATTTCAACTCTCAGTGCATTTAGGGTATTCTCTAGCCATTGAATGTACATCAGTTGTATTTTATGTGCATTATGAGATTGAATGAGTGCATTCGATAAAGTCCACTATGGTTTTAGATACCACTACAAATGGCTGTCCCCTCAAATCCTGCCCTGTTTAAGGTTTCGGATACAGCCCTAGTAATGCAAATTTCAGCAATCAGAAAATAAATGTCCGATACATCAAAAAAGCTGAAATAATTTTGGAGGGCTGAAAACACTTAATAAAACAGTGTTGTTAAAGCAGCAAACAGAGTGCAATTACCTAAATATAATTAGTCTTTTCGGCTTAATGAAAATAGAGCGCAGCTGGAAGAAAACACTAGAGGTATTTCGCATTTTGTGGAAGGACAGTGTTACTGCATACAAAAAGGCCTTAAAACTGCTAGATCTGCTTGCTTTTCCACTCTCTTAGAAGAAAACAAACACAACCCTAGATATTTATTTGGTGCATAAAGGTTCAACTTCAGATGTTTCCAAACAGCACAGCAGTAATGACTTTATGAATTTCTTTACTTACAAGACTGATGCTATTAGAGAGAAAGTTATAACCGTGAAACCGTCTACTGTGTTTTGGTAAAAAAATAAATTTTGGTGCATCTCTAAAAAAAAGCCCTTATTATTGTTTTCTGCGTCTCATTTTAATTACACCAGATAGGTGACTGATTATGTGATGCTTTGTGTGTATATAGGAGAGACAGTGGACCTCGGTGAGAATGAGGCAGTCGCTCTGGCTGAGCCTGTGGTTCGGCCGCTGAGAGAGAAGATGGTCTACATGTCTGTGGGAGACGGTCATCATACACAGACTGATGGTGAGCGACTCTGTCTGTTTCATAATGTGAAGCTGTTTTTACCAGTGTTGTTATCATTAACTAACACTAAAATATTAAAAATGTATATTTATGTTAATTGAAATAATGTTAACTGAAAAAAAGTGTTTTATTTCAGTTAGTTGTCTAGGCATAATGTATAATGTGATATAAAGTTATTCACACTGTGATTTAAGGTTTGTTATGCCGCCCATCTCCCTACTTAATATGTTTGCTTGATATTGGCTGCAAAAGCTCAAAGCGCTTTGTTCTTTCTTTGCTGCAAAATTATGTAACTTTCTGGGAACATGTCGAAGCAGTGCCATAACCGTGGTAGACATTAAGGGGGATGCGTTTTTGAAAAAATTGGTTATTATTGTCCCAAATGTACTTCTGTTTGATTTACTGAGCTACAAAATGCAATGACACGTTTTCAAAGATTTGAAGGATGGCATACTACTTATGTGGATGATGTCATCGCCAACATCATTATTTCATTTTAGACACTGTTATTGAATATTTAGATGAGTGTTTTTGTTTATTTCTGTCTGTCTGAGCATTGGTTTGTTGTGTTTTTGTGTGCAGGAGGGTCTAAGCTCTCTGATGAGGTGTACATGGAGGTGGTGGTTGGAGGCGAGGAGCCGGTGCCTCATGACAGGCCGTATGATGGCACCGCCCTGAGCAAGGACTTCATGCCTGTTGCGTGGGCAGCTGCATACGGTCAGTACGCTCATATCGCAAAAATTTGAGGTGAAATGTTCACTTTTTCATAAAAGCATGAAATTGGGTACACTTGTACATTTTGGGTCCCTGAACATTTTCAGAAATGGAGCCATCACAAAAATGCCTCGTGGTCACCATGGTGTCCATTTTACTTTCCGCCATAACCAAATTATGTATTTTGTTTCATATCTTCTGAATTAAACGTGATAACACAGAAAAGGTGATGTCTACCCTTACGTTTTGATGGTCAAGGATTACAATGATACCATATAAAACATCATAAACTGTTCAGGTGAATAGTTAATGGTGAATTCAGTGACGTGAGAAGGAAATCACAGTATCTGAGAATCTAGGCTAAACTTTATATGTCTGTTGCTTGCAATCTTTTTGTTCATTAACTCTGACAATACAGTGACTGTAAAGAGTAGAATATTCAATATGACCGTAGCAACATAGCTTAAAAAGAATGTCAGACACAAAGATTTACTTCAAAAAAATCTATTTCAGAAACACGTTTGTTTGTTTTGTTGTTGAACCTATTCTTCAGTCGTCTTCACAGTCTCCTCCACATTGACACAGAGCTGTGCACTTTAAGGAAGCTTTTTTTACATTTGCAGTGGCGACCAGCAGCCTTTCTTGCAGCCACAGCTTAAGAGTTCAAGGATGGTCTGGCTTGGCTGTGGAAGAGTTGACCACAATGGTCTCCAAATGCTTCGGTTCAACAAAGCCCAGTCTGTTGCCAGCAATAGATCCTTAGTTGGGGGGATTTGGCCTCTGTTGTCATGTCATCAGCATTCCAGGTATCCACTGCTGTCTTCTTGGCCCTGGTTGCAAATGTAGATGCTGTCACAGTTAGTGAAGGCATGACAACAGAGGCTTTCAATGCCCTGCCAAAGGCTCCGAAAAGCATTCCAGAGGAGGTGATTTCCATTATGAACCACTTCCATTATGAATTCTCCTCTATGATCACACCAGCAGCCAACTCAACATCGATCAAGCTCATCTTTTTTTTTTTTTTCAAAAAGAAAGGAAGAGGAATAGAACAAATCTAAGGATGCACTGGTGCAGCACCTCGAAAGATCAGTGTACCGAGGAGGACACTGTTGGGGACAAGCACTTGAGGTGGCACCAAATATGCCATCTCAGTTTGGGGTTGGATGGACACAAGTGATTGGAGACCATTGTGGTCAACACTTCCACAGGCAAGCTAGTCCACCCTAAGTTGTGGCTGCAATACAAAAAAGCCTCCAGAGGCGGAGTTTACCTGAGTCAGGAGACGGTCAACACCGCTGCTCATTTCCCATGTTATTATATCAACCTACCAGCTAAGTTTTAAATAACTGATGGGGATTCTGATCACCATATGAGGCAGAAATACACTTGTGTGATGCTAAAGTCTACTTATGCTAATCATTGCGATAATAGATATACACGTTTATGAAAAATACCAGAAACTGCTTGAGGAATGTAGACAACTCATATATGATTATAATCGTGTATTTATTTGGTTTACTGTTTTATCAGTCTAATCATAAATCATTTTTGAATATGCTCATATGTCTGTCATAAGCAGGTGCGGATGAGGGCTGTGAGAACCGTAACGGTGCTGCGAGCGCGTTACTGCACATTGACGAGTCGGATGCACTGGACAAACTCAACCGGCAACACGGCAAGAACAAGAGACGAGCTGAACCCCGACAGGTCCAAACAGGTATTAGCACACTCACCTGCTACTAACTGGTTAGAATTGCTTTGAAAGTGCTAAGCTTTTTTTATGATTTTAGGGCTGTCAAATTAAAATTCGAGTTTCAAATATTTGCAAAAATGGTGCATTCGTATTTTAGGTGGGAGGCAGGCAGCTTTATCAGTGGCGCACGAGATGAAATGATGAAAGTTGTTTTAATATTTTTCTTAGCCTATCCATTTGAACCCACTTGACGCTGGGCTGCGGCGTTATTCATTCAAAACATTGCGGAAATAGCTTGATGCAGAGAATATCTTGGTTACATCAAAACCGCAACCGAGACGTCCGTTAAACTTGCCGCCGCTGCATTAATATTTAGCTCTTTGCGCCCTCTTGTGGCCTCAGGAGATAAGCTAAAAGCTTTTTTCCCTTAACTGAAATTATGCCTTTTAAATTCTCAGTATTAGGTAAAAAATTCAAATCTAGTTTTTCAGCCATTTTTGGCATCCCTATTATGACTGAACTGGTAGTGTTTTTTTTTAAAAGTACTGGAACTGTGCAAAATTTCCGGTTCTGAAACGGTTCTGGTGTGATGGGTGGGCGAAGTGTGAGGGGCATATCCTTTAATAGAGACGTCTCACCTAATGAATATTATAGCAATGAATGCACCGAAAAGCCCTTGTGCTACTCATATACGTCAGATATCAATAGAGAGAGAGAGAGAGATGCACAAATATACAAATCCAGCGTCAGTTCTGGCAAGTCATGATAGTCAAGCTCGCATCAGCTAACTCCCAGGGGACTTACGTCTACCTATAGGAATACGACGCCTATCCAGCATCCATATATAAGCTCCTCAGTATTATCAGCAGCTATTGCATTTCTCAGGAGCTAATTACCCTCCTCCATCCCCAGCTCCTCCTCTCTTCAGTCAGGATTGGCCTTATGATTCCCCTGAAACAGACCAATTCTTGAAATATGTGTACATATTAAATTATTGACATTAATTATATCTGCATATGTTGGCTGTTTTCTGTTTACCCTAGGGGGGGTTATTGCTGCTCTCCCTGCTCTTATCTATGCTAGGCTGCATGGATGCGCAGGGAGTTCTTGCCCAGAACAGAACCATACCGGCAGTGCAAACTCTATGTAATTATTAATCATATTTGATGATAGTGGTCCTGACAGAAATATTCTAATTATCACAGAAGTATACAAAAGTTTATTCTGATATAAACGCTGATGTCTGTGTTACCGATCAAGACAGAATAAAACACCTTTTGAAAATGCTTCAAATAACGACTGTATCGATTTGCATTGTTACGCCACTAGGTGGCAACAAATTACTGTTAAAATGTATCTTATCACTGAATCATTCTCTCAGAAATAATGAAGTCTTCATGAATCCACCTTACAAAAATATTCTCTTTCACCTGTCTGGATCTTACATGTGTTCAAGCATCTTATTTGTGTGGAGTTTGTGGTAACACTTTACAATAAGGTTCATTTGTTAACATTAATGTATTAAAGGATTAGTCCACTTTCAAATAAAAAATTCCTGATTTTGAATTTACTCACCTCATGTCATCCAAGATGTCCATGTCCTTCTTTCTTCAGTCGAAAAGAAATTAAGGTTTTTGATGAAAACATTCCAGGATTATTCTCCTTATAGTGGACTTCAATAGACCCCAAACGGTTAAAAGGTCAAAATTACAGTTTCAGTGCAGCTTCAAATGATACGCTTTCAACTTACGGAACGAACGTGGCGGCAGTTCAGTTTTTTTACGTAAGTTTAATAGGGAAGGTGAAGGACATACAGCATAAGCTTTTTGAAGAATACGGAAGGCGACTGGCGGAAGCACTTGCTTTTGATCATTTGTGTTTATAAAGCATATACATTTTTATATTTTTTTTAGAAAATGACGTTTAAATATCGTTTAAAGCCCTTTGAAGCTGCACTGAAACTGTAATTTTGACCTTCAACCGTTTGGGGTCTATCGAAGTCCACTATAAGGAGAATAATTTGAGATTAGCAGTCTGTTAAACTAATTTTACAAGTATAATAAACAAAAATAATTACACATTCAGGTTTATTGAGGTTATTTAGTAATAGATCACGTGGGATGTTTATACTTTTATCGATTGCACTGCGGGACCATTTAAAATGATCTTTTAAAATCAAACTGATGGTGAAAAACTGAAAGAAAAGTGACCAGTCACAGCAGACCTGTTTTACTTTTTTACATAAGCAGAAATATACGTTTTGCCTTTGTAAAAGTATATGATTTTTACCTTGATGTTGACAGTCCATTTGTAACTAACAGACAAAAATATTGACGACAACCTTTTTAAAAATGTTTCTGATGGAATTAAATAAGTTGCGTAAGGTAAATAGTCATTTATTTCAGTAATTCTTGTCTCATTTACCATCATTGAATTGTTATAACTATTTTTTTATATTTTCAGTTTTCATTTTCATGTGATTTTGTCATTTATTAATTTTTTTTTTATAAATATAACTCTATTTTTTTAATTTTAGTTTTGAATTATTTACAGTTTTCAGTTAGTAATTTTAGTTCTTCAACTTAAATGTATTTTTGTTAGGTGCCAAGGCAACATTTCTCATTTTTGTTTAATTTTTATTTCAATTAACATAAATGCTTTTAATAGTTTTACTTCTCTCTGCATTATATTGGCTATTGGCTACAAAACTGGTTTTTTCTTCTACTTCTCACTGTCCGTTTCTGTTATCTCTCATTTCTCACCAGCGATCATTATCGGTCCTTATGGACAGCCTCTGACCGTCTACCCCTGCATGCTGTGCGGTAAGAAATTCAAATCCCGCGGCTTCCTGAAGCGACACACTCGCAACCACCACCAGGATGTGTTGAGTCGCAAAAAGTACCAGTGCACGGACTGCGACTTCACCACCAACAAAAAAGCCAGTCTGCACAACCACATGGAGGTCCACGCGCTCAGCAACAAAGCACCGTTCGAATGTGAGACCTGCGGTAAAGAGTTCCACCAGCAAGCGGCGCTGTTCTCGCACCGTCTCCAGCACCACCACCGCGAACAGAAAGCGCCCACGGCCATTGCGTCACCGCTTCCTCCTGCTGCTGCGACCAAGACGCACAAATGCAAGTTCTGTGATTACGAGACTGCCGAGCAAGGGCTGCTCAACCGCCACCTGCTGGCTGTGCACAGTAAGAGCTTCCCGCATATCTGTGTGGAATGCGGCAAAGGTTTCCGCCATCCATCAGAGCTAAAGAAACACATGCGCACACACACTGGCGAGAAGCCGTACTCGTGCTTGTACTGCGATTACAAATCGGCCGACTCGTCCAACCTGAAGACGCACGTGAAAACGAAGCACAGCCGCGAGCTGCCATTTCGCTGCGAGCGCTGTGGCCAGACCTTCGCCGAGGAGGACGAGCTGACGCAGCACGCCACGACACACGAGGACGCTCGCGGACACCAGTGCAGCCACTGCGAGCATCGCAGTTCCAACTCCAGTGACCTGAAACGGCACGTCATTTCCGTGCACACTAAAGACTACCCGCACAAGTGCGCCATCTGCGGGAAAGGCTTCCACCGGCCATCCGAGCTTAAGAAACACTCTGCATCGCACAAAGCCAAGAAACTGCACCAGTGCCGCCACTGCAACTTCAAGATTGCCGACCCGTTCGTACTCAGCCGCCACATCTTGTCCGTTCACACGAAGGAACAGCAGCAACCGCCGCAACAACCGACTCCGCCCACTTCGGAGTCGCCGCCACCGCAAGCCCCACCCACAGAAAAGAGCGCCCCCAAGAGGACTATAGGGGCGGCGCAATTAGCAGCGCCCACTGTAAAGAAAGCCGGCAGCGCCAAGGGTCCGCGGGAAAGGCGGGTATATCAGTGTCAGTATTGCGACTACAGCACGGGAGACGCGTCTGGCTTCAAAAGACACGTTATTTCCATCCATACTAAAGACTATCCTCACCGCTGTCAGTACTGCTCGAAGGGCTTCCGGAGGCCTTCAGAGAAAAACCAGCACATTATGAGACACCATAAAGACATGGTGCCGGCAGAATGAGCACCACCTCTTCCTCCGCTCACTTCCATAAAGACACTAAACAACCATTGATTCGAAATCCCTCATGTTAGGAACCTCTTACAAAGACCTCTCATGCATAGCAGTGTGTGTGTGTGTGTGTGTGTATGTATGTGTGTGTTGTGTCTGTATGCGAGAGTGTGCATATGAACATGCTTTATGCTTAATGATCACATGGTCTGCAGTCTTAAAGGAACAGTTCACCCTAAAAATTTAAGGGGTCATCATTTACTCGCCCTCATGTTGTTTAATACCTACACGACTTTCTTTATAGCAAGGAAGGTAAAAGGTATTTTAGAGAGAATGTCCTGGTTCATCTTTTTTGTATTATAAATGTATTATTATTATATTGTTTTAGTATTTCATAAAATACATTATTAGGGGTCAAGCCCTGAAGGGGTGAAATTTGGCACACAGAGGACAGTCTGAAATGTTACCATAGCAAATTTGGAGTCTCTACCTCAAACCCTCTAGCGCCACCAACAGTTCAAAAAATTCACTCATGTTTATGCTCATAACTTTTGACGCGTGCTTCAAACAAGAAACAAGATTCTTTTCCTTTTTCCTCTGATTCCATGGCTCATGCTTATTCTAATGCACCCTATGTCGTAATTTAAATCATGAAAATTTTTCTGCCATTTTGAATTTTTTTATAAAAAACTTTTTCAAACTTCTCCTAGAGCGTTTGTCCAATTTGCACGAAATTTGGTATGTAGCACCTATTCACAATCCAGGCAAAATGCTATTAAAAGTTTTTTGATCGGCCAATTCGTCCTTGTATAGAGTGCCAACGAATTTCGCAGTCATTTGGTGTATTGACACCAAACTTGGTATGTCATTACAGGCATGACTTGGGGGGTACATGCACAGTATTGTCACAGTGCCTCCTACTGGTGCTAAAATAGGAAAAATACCTATTTTGCTTATAACTTTTGAATGCCTTGTCCTAAAATCATTAGGCATGCCGAGTTGAACGTTATCCAGTTTTCTTTGGTCGGCCATTTTGGGTGTCGGCCATTTTGAATTTTGTCATAAAATGCTGTGTTTTACAAATGCATGAACATATCGTTACAAAACTCAGTATGATTCATCGAGGCCATATTCTGTAAGGACCTATAAAGTTTTAGGTCAGCGCCGCCTAGTGGTCAAGAGATATAATGAAATTTATGAAAATGCTTGTAACATGAAAAATTCAACATATTGTCATTTAACATGCATCATTAGATCTGTTGGCTTATGCCGATACCACATTTGCCATATTCTACCATACTTACCGTCTGACATATTGAATTTTATTCAAAACCTACTACTGCTGTTTTGACTGCGAGCACGCCAAAATGGATATGCAATGGATTTTCATCACAGGCATGACTTGAGGGTGCATGCAGAGTTTCGTCATAGTGCCACCTACTGCTCATAAGTTATAAACCATATTATAAGTGCTTTAACTGAAGTAATTTAAACAGCTTTATCCTAACCTCATGATCACAGATGTCCACAAATATTTCCTTTTCTGCCCTTATTTGGCTTGACCCTATAATTGCTGCTTGTAGCTATATTTATAATTGTCATTATAATAATGTATTCTATAAATATTAAACATTTCTTATCGTAAATGCTCTGAAAACAGTAGTCCACATGACTTGTGCACTATATTCCAGATCTTCTGAAGTCATGATATTTTTGTGAGGACAACCCCATATTTAAGGTGTTATACACTGAAATTTTCCTCTCTACTGTAGGAAATAAGTGCATACAACATGAGGGTGAGTAAATCATGACTTTTTTTTGTTTTGGGTGGACTATTCCTTTAATTTTTTAGATGTTTTATGTTTGATTTTGTACCTTAACAGATTAAACTAATATGTAAATCCAGCCTCTGGAATCAGGTGCATATTCCTGAAGCATTTTTAAGTGTTGCATTCACTCTGAGCGCATAAACTCTCTGAAATGCTTTTTGAATATAGGACCATGCGATGGATATCTCACTCAGTCTTGCACTTTATTAGCATGTCCGTCTGCTTTATAGCTGTTTTAAAACATGGACGTGGTCAGACGACACCAGGAAATGTTTTTAATGATCAGAAAAATTTTGGAAAGGTACCATAGGCACTAAAAACAGTCTTATTTTGCAATGCTATTATGATCAGGACAGCGTAATGGGGAATGTTTGGTCTCTCAGAACTTCTGATCTGTGAAAGACTCATACAACAACATCTGTAATGACTAATATGTTTGAAAGGAATAGTTCACCCTGAAAGTGAAAAAAGTCATTTACTCACATGCATGTCGTTTTTTTCCCCCCTAAGCTGCTGTTTTCATTATAGTGACCAAGGGTAAAGCTCATAAAAAGACTAAAAAAAACACCATAACAGTAGTTATGGCCTCAAAGTTTTCTGAGGCCATAAGACAAGTCAGTATTTGCAAAAAATCTAGGCTTTCGTGTGAATTAAAGAGAGTTCACCCAAAAACATGTATACATTTCTTTCTTCTGTTGAACATAGATATTTTGAAGAATATCGATAAGCAAACAGTTGCTGGTCCCCATTGACTTCCATAGTATAGAAAAAAATACAATGGAAGTCAATAGGGACCAGAAACTGTTTGGTTACCGACATTCTTCAAAATATCTTCTTTTGTGTTCAGAAGAAGAAATTCTTACAGGTTTGGAACAACTTGAGGGTGAGTAAATGATGACCGACTTTACTTCTTTTTTTTGTGATCTATCACTTTAAATTTTGCTCTGCTTCTTAGAAATCAGAAGATTTGGAATATATATATATATATATATATATATATATATATATATATATATATGTCATATATACTACTTTTATGGTGTTTTTTTTTTTTTTTTTTTTTGAGCTTTTCAGTATTGTATGAAAAACAGACTTTTGGACATTCTACTAAAAATCTCTTTTTTTGTTCATTAGAAGAGAAAAGGTTTGAAATTTACATGATGGTGAGAAACTGATGAAAGAATTTTTCTTTGGGTGAACTATTCTAGGGATGCACGATATATCAGCCACCATATCGGTATCAGCCGTTATATGTTTATTTTTAATGTTATAGTTATTGCCTAGATAAGAAAATTTGGCTGATATATTAAAGCCGATAAATAATGGATTATTTTCTTCAGCTGAGACACTTGCGCACTGTCCACCATGATGGTTTTGAATTTCTTGAAATATGATTGAAATAACATAAAAAAGGAAAATACAGTTAAGTGCAACATGTGAAACGCAAGTCTGTCATATAAGCTACATAAAATTATAATGAGAACACTGTAATTGTGTTCTTGAGACATGGCTTTTAATGATGAAACTTTTGCTTTTGTAATCAAGCTCTCAAAAATTAATTTAGATTTATCGGCCAATATAAAGCTTTCAAATATAAAGACTTATCGGTATCGGCCAAAATTTTTATCTGTGCATCTCTAAACAATCCCTTTAAGGTTTATCCAGAACTAGTTGTCTTCTGCTGTGTTTCTTTTTAATTTAGGTTTAACTTGCTGGAGCAAGTCCATCCACCTCCTGAGCAAAGTTGTTTTAAACTCCGTTCTCTACCTTCACTTTCCTATCATTGTAGGTAATTTTGAGCTTGCGCTGAACCCACGTCAGGACATTCGTAGAATTAGTTCTATGACACTGCAGCAATGCATTTTGGGTATGTGAGACCAGGTACTCCCTTTAGTCTGTTTCATTTTAAAAAAGCTTGAATTATTGGTAACAGGACAGATTTATGCAAAGTTAAATGTTTTCTGATGTTGTAAGTTGATTTAAATGCATTTCACTTGGATGTATGGGACCACAGAACTTATTAAACGTGTTGATTAAATGGGTAATTGTCATGTCAGGGTCATATTTAACCCAAAAATCAAGAGAGATGAACAATAACATAATGGTAGTATTTTTTTTTTGTTTGACTTTTATGCTACTTGAAATGCAAAACGTTGTATTGCAGTATATATAATATAAATCACCATTGAAAAATGAATTGGAATTAAATAATAATTAATAATAGCGTCTGTTCATGTTGAAATTGTGTTTTCATTACTGTAATATAAAGAATAAAATTTAAAAAATGTACTGCAATACAAGCATTGGTATTTAAATTTTCACTGTTGTATAAAAGAAATAAAAAAATATAGATAATTAATTTTCAGTGTCAGAATTCAAAACTTAATGGTCCAAATAGATTCAAAATATAATTTATTTTTATCTCTTGTTTTTGGGGTGAAATTTGACCTGAGAATTTTGGTGTATTATTTTTTTATTTTTTTGGAGCGATTCAGCCATATGAACTCTAAAGTTACACTATATTAGATTCAGTTTGCCAATCATGTCTTGCGAAAGCATTTTTTATGACCCTATTTGACAGTATCAGGCCAAGCGTATCTCTCATCAGTGAACACAGCGTGCAGTATGAGTTTTATTTCAAAAGCCTAACTACAAAAATATGATCATATCTCTGTGTGTGTGTGTGTATGATTGTGTGTTAGCAGAGTTTTCTGATTCATTCTCAAAGCAATGCATCTGATATGTTTGCCGTTGCCAATAACCTCTCACCTTTAACCCTTGAGTGACCGTTATGGTGACCATCTCGTCTTGGTGACTTCATAGTGATGGTACTGTTTGGCTGTGTTCATGTACGGTCAATGCAAATACACACAGTATAGCCTCCTAATACCTACTAATTGTCTTAATAGTCGACGTCAGACCTCACTCAAGCTGGCATCCTTTACTGTGCAAGTTACCAAACTAAAAACTGGAATTGACAAGGCTAATCATGTTGGAAATGTGCCGTTTTGTGTTCGGATGTAAATTTAATTGAATCAATTTGGGTCAAAATTCCACTAACCTGTGATGGATGATGTCATATCCAGCTTTGCATGTGATTGGCTAGAGGTTTCCAAAGGAACTTGACCTCAAAGCACTGAAACAGCCTCTGTTTGTGTCCGAACAGCACCATTAGCAATGAGGGCCGCGCGTCCATCTCACTCAAACGATGCCATTGGTCGGGAAGGGAATCGGTTGCCTCGTTCGCTGACCGAAGCACTTCCTCTTAACGTTCCCGGGCCTCTTCCTCTCCCTGTGATCATTTTTATACTGCAGATATTTATTTGGTCACCGTTTAAACTTTGTTGTATAGTTAAATGTAAGTAGGAATCTATGGGACTATAACTTATTGTTTTGTACACAGATCTGTAAAGAGAGAGTGTAGATGTAAACACTTTGGAAAGAGGAGTTCAGAACTTTGTGTTGTCATGGATGTATCTTCACATTTGTTTAAAAATGATAAAAAAGGAAATAAAAGGCAAAGTATTTTCCTGCATTCTCTGTTCATTATGGAAAATGTGGTTACGTTTTTTTTTAAGGTCCATTTGTAAATGCTTGGAATAGGATACAGTGAGTGTTTCCATTTACATTTATTCATGTGGCAGACGCTTTTAGCCAAAGCAATTTATGGTGAAGTCCTTAAGATTTATGATTTATATGCGTTAATATGAATATGGACACACCTGACTGAAATTACTTCTTAATATTAAAACATTGTTTATTTACAAGTGAGTGTGTACCAGAGTTATTGTAGTATCACTGAGATACTATTACAGTTTTTGTTAATAAAAAAAAAAAAATATATATATATATATATATATATATATATATATTTATTTATTTATATATTTATATTTATATATATTTTTTTATATTTGTATATATATATTTATATATATTTATATTTATTTATATATATAATTTTATATAGATATATATAATATATATAAATATATATTATACATTTATAAATATATAAATAATATATATAATATTATATATATAATTATATATATATATAAATAAATATAAATATATATAATATTAATTATATATATATAATTATATATATATATATATATATATATATATATATATATAAATATAAATATATATATATTTATTTATATATATATATATTTATATATATATTTATATTTATAATCCAAAAACTAAATGGATAAAAGAAAGAAATGTAGAATTCTTTTTTATGGTTTTACTTAACTATAATAACCCTGGTGTATACATGATGAAACCCATTTTATGAATAATGTTAAAAAAATAATGTAAAAGCATTTCATTTCATGCTGTTTCATTTATGCAAACATGTATGAGTTGGAGCAGATAGTAAAGGAAAAGCAGTCAAAATGTATCCAGTTCTTATTATTACCCCTGTACAAATAACAGTAAACAGCCTTTTTGCATAGACCTTTTGCCTTTTGGGGTTGTATTGTCCCTTTGCATTGACCCTCATTCACAAAGCAGTCTGGAGTGAAATGATTTGCACAGACGTTTGCAGTGACGTCACTTTTCCCAGAATCTGCAAACGACTTGTTCTGAATTAATTATGGGATTTTTATCATTATAGGGTGGTTGTGTACACACACTGCCGACACATTTATGTTCAAACACCATGTAAAAGTGAATTTTACATAATAGGTCCCCTTTTAAAAATTCTTTATGGAACCATCAATGCCAAAAATAATACATTTTTAAGAGTGTATGTTAGTCTTCTGATCTACTACAGTATAAATACAAAATAATAATAATAATAATTACAACACAAATGCCACATAACAGGTTCACAAAAGATTTTATTGGTCCAAACTCATTAAGAAATTAAGAAAAGAACTTTAAGAGGGTAAAAAGGACTGATACTGAGAGCGTAACACTAGAGGGCACTTAAATGTTTCACTACAGTCATGAGTAAGTCAGGATTCAGGGGCCAGAGAGGATCTTCAAATCAGCTCATCAAGGGCACTCGTCTAGAGAGAAAAGATGTTCAAGTCAGGTCTGAAGAGGTTATTAATCAGCTACTTGCTTTCCATACACACGCCGTTTTACCATTTTTAGGCAGGATGGCGATGTTCTCTGGCAGGACGCCTTGCTCCAGAGAAAATGCAGTGAACTTGTCCAAGACATCCTGGCTTAGGTCGGGTGATCGGCCTGCAAAAAACACATTGAA
Source organism: Elopichthys bambusa (assembly GCA_037101425.1). Taxonomy (NCBI): domain Eukaryota; kingdom Metazoa; phylum Chordata; class Actinopteri; order Cypriniformes; family Xenocyprididae; genus Elopichthys; species Elopichthys bambusa. Next base: position 41,353,922 of record CM074434.1, on the reverse strand, counting down.
ACAATTCCGACTAAACCAAGATCAATGCAAACTTTGGTAAATAATATCACTATTTGAGCTTATGCTTTTTACAGTACAGATTACACGTTTAGATTTGAGATTAGAAATGCATTCACAATCCATCTACTTCCGTAACATGATATTTCACAATAAGAATAAGGTGTTCAACAAGAAACACTTTACATTAAGGTTTCATTGATTAACATTAGTTAACACTAGTTCATTCATCTTAGTTCATGTTAATTCAATATTAACTATTACATTAGTAAAATTATTAGTAAAAGTTATACTTGAGCTAGCAAAGAACAGTTGTATTTTCATTAACTAATGTTAACAAAGATAAGAAATAGGCCTACAAATGTAGTGCTCATTGTTAGTTAATCCCATTACCTTATTGTAAAGGTTACCAGAAAGTCATTTCAGAGTTATAACAAATTATTGCATTTCTACCAAATTAATAAAAGAATAACACAACTAATTCACACTTAGACTGGAAAGAGGAAGCAAAAAGAGTCGGTTGGGATTTCATATTTACTGCAAGTGTGTTGCTCAAGGCACAATGGTTCAGGAACTAGCCTACTTTTTGCTTTTGCAGACTAGGCTACTGTAAATCATCACAACAGCGATGTGCATCTCATAATTTGTTCAAACAGAATTATACCAGTAGCCTATCACACTTGAAATAGCCAACCTTGGGTCATTGTAACCCCATTATCTTGCTTCCCGTTTCACACTGCTGCTTTAACAATTCGTGGGTATTCATTCACATTGTGCATTCATTCCTAAACCCTGAGGTAACGTCCTTACCCATCAAGCAATTTTGTGTTTAAAAGACGTCTAGTAGCCGTTTAATAGCTAAATCGTGACTATACAGATCGACCATGTCCTGAAATGACACATAACGTGGATATTATTGACATTGCGAACATGAGGAAATATCAACGATCTCAAATGCGCTGTCTGGCCAAGAACTACAATAAATCAGTTTTGACTACAAACAGCATAACAAGTCAAAGGAATGAAACCGAACACCTTGTAATCACTGTTGACTTTGCTTACATAAAGGAATAGCCTATCATACATCTCGCAAGTTATTTTAGCAAAAACAACATGTAACCAAATTTAAGGTTGTCTAGAAGTGGGTTAGACGGTGAAACAACGGCTATTGTTTGCTGGGTATTTGCATATTTGCGTTGTCAGTGTCATTTGATTGGACGAACGCGGCATGCGACCTGCACTGGCAATATGCGCGTTCTCATATTACACTTTGTAGACAGTATCAGAGGGTTTTTTTTTCTCTTCTTTTCCTTTTTTTTCTTTCCTGAATGGACTTTTCGGACTATAAAGGTAAGAATGCTTCCATTCTTCACTCAAATTGACGCGTTTTCCGTCGCTGTTTGACATTTTCCCCCTCAGACTGTGATAACGCGTTTTAACGGTCATCCATATGGTAAATCCTGCAACGTTTTTTTTTTTTTTTTAAACTTTTTTTTAATATATACTTTTTTAATGTATGTACATTTATAACACTATAGTTAAAAAACAAACAAACAAACAAAAAACTAGTTAACGCTGCTGTGAGGGTGTTTCTAATAGGCTGGAAGTGACGAAAAAAAAATCTTTCTCTCTTCTGACTGCCGTTATTAATCGCCTTCTATTTTCCCCCTCGTTTTGAAAGATTTAAAAACACTATTGTGGAGTTTTTATTTTGCTATTTTTGCGAATGGAAACACAAAAATATATTTAACTAAGTCTCTCATTCACCCCTCTAAAAGTTTACCCAACTATGACGACTTCCGCTTCTGAGAAATCTGGAAATGTGAAACGGTTCCATTCGCCAGAGAAACAAGAGCGCGGCCATCTTTAGAATTTTGTCTGAACTTCCGTTTTTGCGGTAGCTCTGTATATTTCTATTAATTACCTGGTGAAGTGGATCTACTAACTAAAGTTATCATTCGCATTGTAATGTTTGAAGCGGATGTCATAACAAATGTCAGTAGACCGGAAAGATTTAAAAAAAAAAAAAACGAGCTGTTCATTCATAAATCCGTAAGATCTATAACCCGGGGTTAAGTGCAGTGTGAAAAACCCCATTTCCATGCAAAACAAAGCTGAACCAGGCCAGGTGCAAACATCAAGTGAACCAGTCTGAATTCACAGCCTGCTACCAATTCAAGTTCATTTTAAGGTGTGTTGATGCTGGTGCTGTTACCGTAGAGTTTGTCGAGCACTGTAGTGGAGCCATCCTTGGTCTTGACAGTGTGGATCAAAGCATATTCATCATACTTTACATCAACAATACACATGTTATTGTCAGTCTCCCAGCCTGTGGAAAAAACATAATTTCACATTTAAACCACTATACTGTATTTCATGTCTAGGTGATCATATCTTCCTTACGTTCACTGCGGAAGCTGAATATTCCAGGAAAATCAGACTTTTGAGCGAGATGGTTCATCCTCCAGCATGTGCCATCAGGACTGGAAAGACAGAGGACAAATAGGTAAAATCTTTGCATTATGCAACATGGGAAAGTTCGATTCATAGTTTAGTGATCAGTTTATCTTACTTGAGACTGGAATATGCCATCTCCAGATCTCCTTCATCAGTCGGTGTCAGCATGGCGACTCCCATCTTCATGTTCGCCTTACGGGCGACAAACCACTCGGCGTTGGTGGCAAAACCAATCAGGTACCATTTCCCAGCCACCTATATGAAGGACACACACATCAACAAGTAGATTTGAACATTTTCTAAAAGATATTCTAGTCTCTTAACATGGTTCATGTCCCTGCATCATGTGGGACAAATCGTCTTGTAGTCTTACCCCCTTGATGTCGAAGTCGGGCTGTGGTGTGACCTCAGAACTAACGGCAAGGGCACAGAGCAAAACTCCCAGTAATCCCAGCACGGTGGTTGGCATGACTACTGCAGAGCTCAGTCCGGAGTGTGTGGGAATCTGGGCCTCGAGGGGTGAATTCTGAACGGGGTCCCACGACACGCTCTTATATAGCACAGCCCTACGTTACATAAACACACGCCCCTTACACACACACACACACACACCAGAACGCACTTCCATATATAGTACTTAATACACACATCTAAATGAGCACATACCCTTTTATATCAAGTTCACTGTTATTATTATTTGTCTCCAAAGTACAGATATGTAAACCCACATACACAAAGCTTCCCGGATACTCAGCACACACATATAAATCTCAATGTCATCCATTCAGTTCTCATTTTTCATTACACACACACACACACACACACACACCCACACCCAAATAATGTTGGGTTTAGGGCCCCCTCTCATTTAACAGCTTTATTATACAACAGTTGGCACAGAGGATTGCAAGGGGGTGTGCTACTTTCTTTCTTAACCAGAGGCTTCACACACACACACACACACACACACACACACACACACACACACACACACACACACACACAGCCCCGTCCCCTAAAACTCCAACATGTTAAGACAGGCTCAGCTGATCTGGGTTAGAGGGGTTTCATTAGATTCTGCAGAAAAATATATGTAGATATATATACATAGAGTGGGGTCTAAAAGTTTTTTTGAAAAAAAACAAAACAAAAACAAAACAAAAACCTGATGATCAGAATCTCCAGCATAATTTGGGATGTGACAAAGCATCTTGAGCTTCAGTAGAAAAATGCCCGACCTTCTGTGTGGTGAGTCACATGATCAATGACACTCAGTTACATGAATTACATTTAATCACCTAGAAATAGTGCAAATAGTGAAATATATTTATTCTTAATTTATATGTCCTAACTTTACTTAAAAGTTTCGGTGAAACGTTTTTATACATATACTTTTACATTTTATACATTATACATTTTTTTCAGGATTCTTTGATGAATAGAACATTTAAAAGAATTTGAAATAATAATCTTCTGTAACATTATGAATGTCTATACTGTCACTTTTGATCACTTTAATACTCAATAAACAAAATTACGAGCATTTTACGAGGTGGCTAATTCGTACAAATTCGTACCCAGTGACGGGAAGGTTTAGGGGCGGGGTTAGGGGTATGTCATTCATATGAATTCATACGAATTTTGCAACTCGTAAAATACGTACAATTTAGCAAAAAACATACTAATTCATATGAATGAGGTCGTACTAATTAGCCACCTCGTAAAATACGTACGAATTGCCATGAGATTGGGTTGGAATAAAAGTATCAGAAAAAAGTTAACCCAAACCTTTAAACAGTAGCCTTTAAATGTGTTCCATGTGTGGGTCAAAGTTGGAAAAGAGCCACCAATAATTAGAAAAAAAAAAAAATATCACAGCAAAACACACAAACAGGGTGATAAAACACAAAGAGCTGCTGTATCTCTCTCTCTCTCTCTCTTGCTCTGGGCCGTTCTGGAACCTGAAACAGAGAACAATGTCAGCATTTTACTGTGAAAACCCCTCAGTCACTCACATGCACAACAAACGCACACTTTTAAACACACTATCAACTCTATCACCTGCAAAAGCATTTGGACAGTTGTTTTTGCTCTCCAGATTTAGATTTGTGCAGTAATTATGAAGTTAATAGTTATGGATGAAAATACCATTAATTGAAAGCTCACAATAATTGCACTATGAAAATCACAGAAGGGCACTTTATAGTTTTACCCCATGTAAAGAAACCTAAGGAATTTGCTCTTTACAGCTGTTTCTTATTATAGACATGAGATACGCCTATACATTTAGCCTATAAGAGACGTAAACGCCTTCGGTACACACAATCACAACATTTTCTAAGAAACTGCAGGAAAAAAAACAAAAAAAAAAAACAGTCTGCTTGTCTTACATATACTGACACATTTACCTTAATATGCAGATAAACCAGAACAGATATGAATATTATTTTGCAGGAGTCAATCTGAAATGATTACCCGATTCCCAAATACCTGAACGCTTTTTTAACAGATACAGAAAACAACTCTATATTTGATCTATGATAAGATTTATGCTGGATTTATCGGTAACACTTTACAATAAGGCTCCATTTGTTAATATCAGTTAACTGCATTATGAAGTCATTTATTTTAATTTGTTCTTCTTATTTAATGTTAATTTCAACATTTATTAATACATTATTAAATTTAAAAGTTGTATCAGTAACACTTTATGTATAATGCATTATAAAGTTATTCATAATGTACTGTAAGTTATAATGCTTTATTTCTTTTCATAAATAATTGTAACCAAAGTTAAAATGCATTATAATATTTGCAGTTGCATCAGAAATTGGTTGTTTGTCATGTGTTTTAATGCATTATACTTTCTAAAGGTGTATCAATGAATAGATAAGTATAATAATGTACTATAACTGTGGATAAAATGATTCATGAGAAGATATAACGCATTACAAAGGCAAAATTAATGCATTAAAAATACTTTTATAAAGCATGATATATAAAGACTTTAAGTAAAGTGTTACTGTTGTATCTGTTAATATTATTTAACTGATTTGAGCTGACATGAACTAACAATGAATATCTGTACTTTTATTAAAACGTTAATAAATACTGTAACAATTGTTTTGCTCATTGTTTGTTCATGCATTAACTAACATTACCCAAAGGAACCTTATTGTAAGTTGTTACCCAATTATCTCTTAATTAAAGGCAACATATTGGTGCAATACTCTGTAAAAAAAAATAGTAATAAATCAATAAAAAAAAAAAAAAAAATAAATGTATACAAATATCAAGAAAGTAGCAATAAAAGCATATAAAAATAAAATAATAAATATATACAAATATCACCAAAATAGTAATAAAACAAATAAAATAATAAAATAAAGTAAAATTAAAATGCTATTCTGTAACATAGATGGGGTTCTCTTGTTAAAATCAATAAAAACTAATCTGAAAATGTTAATTTCCCTCTGCTTGAGTCTTTAGAATCATCCTGTTGCAGAAAAGGTCAGATGTTAGTGTTTGTAGAGACTGCATGGCTCCTGAATGCCTGCATATATATCACAGTCCAGACACACAATGAAAGCCAGAGCGTTCACTTCCCACAACCTCAGTATTGACGCTGGCACCAGTACAAATTATCTAAAGAGAAAGAACAACATACCTGGCTTGTCAGACCAGATATTTTTTGTATCAGTGCCATGGTATATATTTCTTGTAAGGGATAATCCACGGCTAGATGTGTATTAAACGTTTTTAATGCAGACATGGAGGTCATTTGCCAGCATTGACAAGTTAAAACTGTTAAAGAGATAGTTCACCCCAAAAAAATTTTATTAATTTTTTTAAGTTCCAAACTTGTATGTGTTTCTTTCTTCTGCTGAACAGAAGATATTTTGAAGAATATGTGTAACTAAAAAGTTACATTGACTTTAATACATTTTTAATAAAAAAATACTATGAAAGTCAATGGGGTCCATCAACTGTTTGGTTACCCATATTTTTCAAAATATCTTCATTCATTTATAAAACAATCACTCATAATTAATGCATTATGTTAAATAGTTTCAAGTGTGATTAATCATGATTTTCTTTTAGACACATGACAGCTCCCATGATCATGTTCCTTTTTGTTTTATGCCTCATTTGCATTTTGTGGTTTCAAGCTGCGTGCCAGTTGTTTGCCATCTAGTATTTTCTCTCACAATTTGTGCAGCTATAACACAACTATCTTCATGCAAAGATTTTAAAAATATTCATTATCTAAGACTTTCAAGAAATCATATTTTCTTATCTTAGGCTCAAATTATCAGGAATAACCAGCAGAGACATTTGAGCTAAACTCTACAGGGGATGTAGTATGTAAGCAAGACACTGTAAGAGGCTGTGCTGTATAGTCACTGCTGAAGGGCGTTGTTAGGCATGACTCGAAGCCGAGTGCATGCAACCCCTTCGGCCGTGACTTATTCACGATACAGCACTAGCCTCGAGTACCTTATTGCTTTTACAAAATGGTTACCACACAATACAAATATTAAAGCCAAAAATATGTATCAATGCAACTTTTTAATGAAGTAAACTTTCACTAAAGCCTTCTTTCCACCAGAAAAAAATAGTCCCTTACCGTGAACAACAACAGAAATTACGCCATTAGATAGCAGCAAAGACTGTCTTTATGAGTGTGTCAGTCAGTAGCAAAGACTTTTATATTGAAAAGACTGAATTGTTGTGAACACGGAACAAGACGCAACTGACAAATGCTTTGACTAGCGCTGTCAGTCACGGGAAAACCCCTTAAATGTTAAAAGGACAAGATAATTATTAAAGATAAAGATTTTTTTATTATGAACATAGCACTGACCTGAAGGGTAATGCTAAATCTGAATGCAGGTAATAAACTCGTTCACTCGATCTCTTTCTCACAACACTCTTCTACATAATACAGTAAGCTTCAATGAACGATATCAACTGAGAACATACAGTTTACATTGCTAAGAGTGGTTGCTAAGGGTGTTGTGTAGTGATACACAGAACCGTTGGGTGAAGAGGTCATAGGTGTGTTTTATCATGAATAAAACACAGCTATTGACCAATCAGAATCAAGGGCAGGAACTAACCGTTTTATAAAAAAAAATTAAATCCTTTTGGCTTCATTAAAATGATAACACAAACTGTAAAAACATGTTTTCACTGATTTAGTTGTGGTGTGGTGTGAACGTGTGACTAAGTGAGGTGAGGTAATACTGTGTGATTAATCATGCTTTTTTTTAAACATATGGCAGCTCCCGTGACAATGTTCCTGTCGCTTTTGTGCTTCATGAGCATTTTATGGTTTATATAGCTGAATGCAAACTTTTGTTATAGCAAAGATTTTGAATGTGATTATTATTTGAGAGCAATATTCCAGCTGATATTTCAGGAATAGACACACACAACTATGTTTGTTTGCTTTAAAGACTCAAATAAAGATTATGAAATGTTTTAATTATATGAACTAAGTCTGATTTTGTAGTTTCTCCAAATCTTGAAACACTTTGCTCCAAAATTAAAAGCTTTTTTTATAGCCAACAACAGTTTGCATATAACGCATCAGTGAATTTGACTGAGGATGTAAATCAGGATCTGAAAAAAAAAGAGACATATGACTTACTCAGAACCTTCTCTGTCTGAAACAAAATCCTGGTTTTCCTTTGCCTCATCTTTGGCTGCTATTTAAGTAGAAATATGTCACAAGGATTTTGTTTGTCATGCGTATATTGGGAATTTACAGTACCAAACATTTGAATACATTGTAGATTAATCTTTCTTTATTATGACTATTTTTAACCACATATTAGAACAATGTAAAGTCTCACAAACTATGAAATAACAAAAAATGTTATTTCATAGCAAAACTGTCTTATATTTATTAATTCAATCTCTTATAATATTTTAGTTAGTGTTTTTAGTAGCCTAAGTAGTTTTAGAAGAATTTTTAAGGAAAACTCCTGTCAGTTTTGTTACATTACATTACATTAGTTGATAATGCTTTGTGGAAAATGTTGAATTTTCAGTATTCCTGTCTGTAATAAAGAAAAATAAAGAGGACATCATGTGTTCCATGTTTTGGGGTCCTGGTTGGGCTGAAGGTGTTTTTTTTTTTTTTTTTCTGTCTCAGCCCATTCAAACTAAAAGGCTTATGGTTCATCTGACTGAGTATCAATCTTTTTGTTGAGTGTAATAAATGGAACTTAAATATTGTAACTTGTTCGTTCCCGGAAGAAAACTCAAGACAATGGAGTCGATATAGAGAATAACTCCTGCTGGAGGGACTCTGCAGACATTTTACATGCTCAAACAGCAACATTACACACTAAAGGAAGTTAAAAATGTATAAAAGCACAGTGACCACCGGTTGAGAAGAAACTTACACAAACTGGTTTTAGTGGTCAGTTGGTCATGATTGGCTTGGACCTTGGCATGTTGTAGTTAAACTGTCCAGATTTAGATGTTATGATGATTACAGTAACTATATTTTGTTCAAATTTATATCTTATCTTAAAGCAAACAGGTATTATATATAAAATACAACCTATAATACAGGTGCTGGTCATATAATCAGAATATCATCAAAAAGTTGATTTATTTCACTAATTCCATTCAAAAAGTGAAACTTATATTATAAAGTATATTATATTCATTCATTACACACAGACTGATATATTTCAAATGTTTATTTCTTTTAATTTTGATGATTATAACTAAGGAAAATCCCAAATTCAGTATCTCAGAAAATTAGAATATGACTTAAGACCAATACAAAGAAAGGATTTTTAGAAATCTTGGCCAACTGAAAAGTATGATCATGAAAAGTATGAGCATGTACAGCACTCAATACTTAGTTGGGGCTCCTTTTGCCTGAATTACTGCAGCAATGCGGCATGGAGTCGATCAGTCTGTGGCACTGCTCAGGTGTTATAAGAGCCCAGGTTGCTCTGATAGTGGCCTTCAGCTCTTCTGCATTGTTGGGTCTGGCATATCGCATCTTCCTCTTCACAATACCCCATAGATTTTCTATGGGGTTAAGGTCAGGCGAGTTTGCTGGCCAATTAAGAACAGGGATACCATGGTCCTTAAACCAGGTACTGGTAGCTTTGGCACTGTGTGCAGGTGCCAAGTCCTGCTGGAAAATGAAATCTGCATCTCCATAAAGTTGGTCAGCAGCAGGAAGCATTAAGTGCTCTAAAAATTCCTGGTATACGGCTGCGTTGACCTTGGACCTCAGAAAACACAGTGGACCAACACCAGCAGATGACATGGCACCCCAAACCATCACTGACTGTGGAAACTTTACACTGGACCTCAAGCAATGTGGATTGTGTGCCTCTCCTCTCTTCCTCCAGACTCTGAGACGCTGATTTCCAAAGGAAATGCAAAATTTACTTTCATCAGAGAACATAACTTTGGACCACTCAGCAGCAGTCCAGTCCTTTTTGCCTTTAGCTCAGGTGAGACGCTTCTGACGCTGTCAGAGTGGCTTGACACAAGGAATGCGACAGCTGAAACCCATGTCTTGCATATGTCTGTGCGTAGTGGTTCTTGAAGCACTGACTCCAGCTGCAGTCCACTCTTTGTGAATCTCACCCACATTTTTGAATGGGTTTTGTTTCACAATCCTCTCCAGGGTGCGGTTATCCCTATTGCTTGTACACTTTTTTTCTACCACATCTTTTCCTTCCCTTCGCCTCTCTATTAATGTGCTTGGACACAGAGCTCTGTGAACAGCCAGCCTCTTTTGCAATGACCTTTTGTGTCTTGCCCTCCTTGTGCAAGGTGTCAATGGTCGTCTTTTGGACAACTGTCAAGTCAGCAGTCTTCCCCATGATTGTGTAGCCTACAGAACTAGACTGAGAGACCATTTAAAGGCCTTTGCAGGCGTTTTTGAGTTAATTAGCTGATTAGAGTGTGGCACCAGGTGTCTTCAATGTTGAACCTTTTCACAATATTCTAATTTTCTGAGATACTGAATTTGGGATTTTCCTTAGTTGTCAGTTATAATCATCAAAATTAAAAGAAATAAACATATCAGTCTGTGTGTAATGAATGAATATAATATACAAGTTTCACTTTTTGAATGGAATTAGTGAAATAAATCAACTTTTTTGATGATATTCTAATTATATGACCATCACCTGTATATATAATATAGCCTAATATAACCTGAATTTATAATAATTTTTTCTTCATCTAACATTTAAATATTTTGTTGATGTAACCATGTTATTAGGTTAGTGTATTAATAGTGATTCATATTTCCGATTTCAGCAATAATAATAACAGTTAATGTAATTATACTGTATGCTGGTGATGTTATTATTACTGGTACATTCTTTTGGAGGGTGTAAATGAAACAAAGACTTGCCATTTGAAATATGATATTTATTTCCCTTTATTTTAGAAGTAGCATCTTCTTTTATAAAACAGATTTGGAGTGATGATTAATTTTCATGTGTAATTGTTTCACCACAATACAAAAGTGAACAAAGATCATATAAAACTCATCTACATACAGTAGACACAGTATTTGGTTCATCTTAATGGTGTACAATTGAATAAAAGTTGTGTAACAGCATTAATTGAATACATCACATATTTTAACCAGTTCTATATACAGTATGGAACTGTAGTCTGTGTGCATGTATTTAAGAGAGGAAATGAGACACTGATAGAGAAGATGCACTGCTTGTTCACTGTGTTTAAAAGTATGTAATAGGATCCTGTTGACATTTTGACACCTGAATCCCGTCCAGCTGTAGTTTTTCTCCAGCGTGAGGGAGTGACTTGTGAACCCTCAGATGAACGAATTCATCCCCTGCATCCACCTGAAGAGATTGATATGACATGTTTTGCTACACTTTCAGCAGGTATCATTAACACAATATGCAGGTTGTAACATGGCAAGCTCATATCCTGCTCTTCAAGTTTACCTTGATAAAATAGTTGGTCCCGGCCACAACCTGTGTGGTGTAAGATTTGGCAGTGAAAATGCGAAACTTCCTTCCAGCCTTCTCTTCTGCAGAGTGCTTGACCTGAAGCAAAACATGCAGATTTCATATTTAATGCAAATGTGGTTAATCTAAATCAGTGCTTATTTTTATAAAAAATATCATTTTTGATCCAGACATACTCTTGATATTCACTGTTACATTAATATATTGTTATGCTACATTTATTAAAATAATAATAAAATAAATATAATAGTAAAAAAATCAACTGAAAAAGCCTCTTTCACACAGATATGTGATTTACTTAGTTTGATGAATTACTATGACACACCCATCTCAAACCAACACCTTCTGTACTTGTGAGGATTAGTGATTCATTCAGATTCATTTATTGTGCTTTGGTGGGAATATAGAGATTCTCATGAGTCTAGACTGTGACATATAAAGTAATACATTAATTTTTGTTAACTTTGCACTGTTTGCACTTTGCACTATTGTCACTTCTTTTTTTTAATAAATTTTTTTTTTTTTTTTCCTGTTTTGATCCAGACATGCTCTTGACATGCTTGTGATATTCACTCTTATGTTATTATATATTCTTATGCTACGTTTATTTAAAAAAAATAAACGTTGCCTAGCTTGTATTTTTGACCCCGGACTTTTTCCTTGTTGATGATCGTTTGCTGCCTGCTTTGACCTTTGCCTGTGAATTGGAGTACTCTTTTGCCTTGCCCTCTTGTATCTGTTTGCTGGTGTTTGACCTCTGCCTGTACGACTACGCTCCTGTAATAAAGCCTGCACGTGGATCCTCAACTCTGTCGTCCAGTTCCCTTCGTCACAGAATACTCAGCCATACCGGGATCCAGCGGCATTTCCAGCCAAAGATGGATCCAGCAGTGAGACTTATGCATCTAGAGGAGGGCTATTCGAGCCACTTAGTTCAGTCATGCCACTACATGACCCTCATTGGACGTTAGAATTTTATATTGACTTGGCACTGCAACTGAGCGGTTCAGGCGTGGCTGCCATCTCGGCCAAGGGCTCAGGTGGGGGCGGGGCTCAGGTGTTTGGGGCTCAAACGCCACGCCTGAGCCCTCCAAAAGAATGTGGCAGCCACGCCTGAGCCCTCCAAAAGAATGTGGCAGCCACGCCTGAGCCCTCCAAAAGAATGTGGCAGCCACGCCTGAGCCCTCCATAAGAATGTGGCAGCCACGCCTGAGCCCTCCATAAGAATGTGGCAGCCACGCCTGAGCCCTCCATAAGAATGTGGCAGCCACGCCTGAGCCCTCCATAAGAATGTGGCAGCCACGCCTGAGCCCTCCATAAGAATGTGGCAGCCACGCCTGAGTCCTCAGAGACTACAGCGCTGACCATTATGGCCACAGTCATTTGGTGTGTGTGGGCTGCGCACACATCGGCTCCAGCCCACGAATCGGCTCCAGAGCCTCGCCTTGTCAGATCTTCCAGAGCCACGCCTCGTCTTGCCTCATCAGATCTTCCAGCCCGTCTGAACTGCTTTGGTGGTTGTCTGCTCCACCGTGGGGGTCTTCAAGCCTGCTTACCTGGCTGTCTGCCCTGTTTTCTTCACCTTGTTCGTGTGCCCTGCTTCAGTCTTCAGTCCTTCTCCCACCACATGGTCCTGGCCCCCCGTCCCTTCCCCTGTTCCTCCTCCGCTCCGGCAAAATCAAGCGTTAAATTATTGGCTTTTTAAAGACTATAAATTGAGTATTCTGGGAAGTAACACATTCTTCCATAATAGATCACACAATCTAAGTAAATTTAACCCTCTGGTGCTGCTCGTGTGGTGGTCAAAAACGACTTTTTTTTTTTTTTTTTTTTTCTTCAGTGAAATAAATGTACTACATTTTAGTTCAATATATATTTTTTAATTTAATCATTTTTATTTTTAGGTGATCTTATGACATTATATTTTTGCAGTAGTTATAATCCATTTATTCACTTTTTGAGCATAGACCTGAAAATCAAAGCCATAAATCTGTGCCAAAACCTTTACCAATAAATAAATAAATAAAAAATGTTAGGTCAAAAATGACAGAAGAGCACCAGATGCTTAATAAAATATAATGAAATTATATAAATGAAATATTAAGGTGGCTGTTTATAGTTGTATATAAATATTTTCTCCTTTATTGCTTTCTTGAACTTAGCTAAATTTTGTGATTTCTCTCGCTCCCTTTGGTGCATGCTTTGTTGTGCATTTGATTTGATAACTTTATTTTTTTGTATTTTTTATTTAGATATAGCATAACGTAAACTTCTGAATACTAATAAATAGCTAATAATAACTAAAAAAAAAAAAAAAAAAACACATCACGTGCATCACCATATCAGCTGACTTACACCATCAAAACAAAAGCCAGCTCCAGTGTCTCACCTTATCACAGATCTTCTGCACCTCGAGAGTAGCTTGCATCTCCCCGGATGGCCCTCCAACTGTTGTCGCCATTGCAATAATGTGCCTTTGATCAGTGTCGAGATGTAAAAACAAACAAACGTGTTTTTAGACAGTTCAGAGAAGTGACACTGCTACAGTATTTATGCTGTCTAAATCATATGACATGAGCCATCATCAGAATGTACCATGTGTTCAGAAGAGGCGGGGGAGGGTTAAAAAAAAACTATTTTATAAAACGAGGCTAAAACAGTAATATGATATATAACTAAATCATATATAAAGTTAATATGGTTAGTTTTTTTATGTTAAATAGATGTATGTATCATAACATCGGATATCTCATGGTTCTTTCCTCTTTCCTTTTTAGTTTAATCTGAGGCGGGAAGACGAGCACAAAAGTGAGCAGGAACACAATTGGAGGCGGGACTTAGTAGCCCAGGCGTTCACTCTGATTGGTCAAGTCCAATGGCGTAAAAAAACCAACTTTTAGAATTTTAATGACACACTGTAAATTTAAGTTTAACAGCTATTAAAATTACTTAGCGCCAATATTAGATAGTAAAATACTGTCCAGATTATTGTAGAAGTAGAAAAAGAAGCGACAGAGTCACGTGGTAAGTGTTGCTATTGTCAGCGCTTTTTAGAATGGACCGACCACAATCGATTGTGATTACTACATAAGGATTTGCTTTTTAATTACTTTCAAAGTAATGATTGGGAACAAGTTTCATGGTCATATCAGATATTGCTCATTTGAATGAATAGGTTTAAACGATTATAGTGAAACATCTCCAGTAAATCATAAAACGCCCAAAGATATGAAAGCGGATCAACAGAGCAAACGGCTTTTGAGCCACCGAGCGCCACCTGGAGGAAAACATGCGTCATTTCCCACTATCAGTGCCGTTCAGATCCGTAATCGCCTCAGTCATACGATGATACATAGTCAATCCAATACGCTGCTTTAGATCTGTCATATCTTAGACTTCATTCAATCTATACATAAAAGTGCACGTATCTTCTCATAGACAAGATAGACATGAATACACTAATGCGCGTGAGTTCAGGTGTGCGCGCTCTAGTGGCGCTCCTGCTTTTGTCCGTCTCGGCACACAGTACAGATCAATGTGATAACAGAGCTGAAAACTGCGATAAATGGACTAAAACATCTCACAATCAACCTCTAAATACAGGTAAAGTAGTTATTTCTGTATTTTGAGTTAATGGCAAAATAATACATGTCTGAAAATGTTTTAACAAGTTGTTTTACAGTTATTTGTATTCACTGGCCTATGTTCGAAACAAAATCATTTTGTGATTTAACTTAACATCATGCACTGTAAGCATGCGAGTTTGCACGTAGTGTCAGTGACTCATGGGTCAATAAAGCTTTAATGTTGCATCATCTGATGAACAGTCTCTGCAATAACATGTCTGATCTATGCTGCTGCCACATGAGAAAAAAGGCATGTTAATCATAATTATGACACAAAAAGTAGAAACTATGACAAAAAGTGATAATAATTGACTTTACAATTACTTCTTATCCCATAATTGTGACTTGATGTCATAATTTTTTACTTTTCATCTCATAATTATGACATATGATTTAACCATTCAAGATTTTTCTTTTCTTAAGTGGCATAAATGGGCTTCCATATCTGTATATGCAAGTATTAAATCATTTAGCATTAATATCCAGAATTCCAGATAGTTGCGTTACCATGTTTCTTAAGGAGGGTCCTGAGCTTTAAAGTTCATGCACTTTTCTATGGAAGGAATAATTGATGACGGGCCATTGAATTTAGCCCTGGGTATACTTCGTTCTTTTTTACCCTTATGACAGTGTAGCTACGCACACAGTCGAACGTATACTTGGAAAGTACACTCAAAGACTATAGAATAACACAAGATGCGTCACTTGTATTATTATGAATGGGAGAAAGTGCAACTGGCAATATGGCGGAAGAGCGTCAAAGTGACAGGAAGTCATTCATTTTCAATGTGAGCCGGCGGCGAGAGTGGCGCGGCGCATCTTGGATGGTGAGAGCGTCAAAGAGGGTTGAAGTCAGCTTTATGGTAATGAGCAATGACGCAGTTCAGCGGCAACCAATCGGAATATAGAGGTCCTCGCGTGAGAGGATTCTGATTGGTTGCCACAACTTGTCATTTACTTTGACCCTCCCGCCGGCGGCGGTTTTAACGAACAGTACAGCGTTGTTGGCAGGGCAGCCAAGGCGAATTTTGACGCTCTCGCCGGCGGCGGTTTTAACGAACAGTACAGCGTTGTTGGCAGGGCAGCCAAGGCGAATTTTGACGCTCTCGCCGGCGGCGGTGTGAACACACGGTAAGAGCTAATCGCCGATAGAAGCTCCGGTTCCTGTAGAAACAATCAGACGCGCGCCTCCGAAATGAGACACAAGAGACGCGCATTTAGGACTGCGCATGCGCATTATCTTGATCCAGCCTGGAAAATGATGTTTTTTGGCATGAATCGAGCGTTTAGAAACAAAATGTACGAGACAGTTGTTGTCAGATTTCATTTGTGATTTCAAATATGAAATTTAACCGAAAGCTTGGCGAACAGTTTTGGAGAATATGATGTTTCCCCATTCAAAGAGATAGGAGCTGCACTTGCATGCCCAAGAAGCGTTTCAAAGATGGCCGCCAAGTGAAATGACTTGTCTTAAAGGGACTTTGGTATACTTCACTTGACTCCTACGCATACACAGGTGTTGGACGCATGCGCAGTTTTGATCTCTTGTCTATGTAGGCCTCCATTGTCGCTGTAGCTTGCATGCGTTCCGTTCTGTTCTGTTTATTAGGGCTGCCCGATTTTTCACGATTTGGCAAAGGCAGCGATTATTTTATGAGCGCTCTGTGATCAGTAGTAAATGCTTCTCCATCTGAAACCCAGAGGGCGCTCTTGCGCAGAAACTCCAAATATGCCCTGCAATAGAAGCAGATAACAGGCTTCATTCCAGGAAATCCCTATGGGTATCATACTATCACTGTAGCCGAATAGAAGATTGAAATGCTTTGATTAAACACGACTAATAAGTCAGTAAGAAGCCATATCATCTCACAGAAGGATGCTCAACTGTCGTTATGAATTAAATTTAGAGTAAATGTTAAATGTTGTCTTTTGTTGGACAAGAATGTTAATAAATGCTTCTCATGTCTGGAAAGATGTTTGACGCGTGTTGCTTTTTCAAATGTACATCATAAGCTTTCAGATGGATTAGCATAATTGCACTAAGAATCGCGTTTAAGCGCGTTTTCAATGTTATTTTCGTATCATGCGATAAATCGTGCAGCCCTACTGTTTATGCAGTTTTTCTTTGACAACCTTGTGAATCGACACCCCCAGAACTGGTCAGAACAGGACAGAACTGTCACTTGCCCAATCGGGCCAGAGTTGGTTCGTTGCTAAAGTTTATCATTTGCACGACTTGCCATTTAAATCCATTCAGAACTCATGCGCTCTGTGAGAGACGGTATTCCCAGATCGCACACTCACATAAAGTCGCCTGTCAAACTGTTCATGGCTTATAAACACAATTATGCCAAAATGTTCGTCTCAGTGAGTGTCCTCATAAACACAGTATGTCGAATCATGTGCACCACTATATTGGATCTGCGCTTCACTCTCAAAGAAACAGCAACCTGATAAACTTGCTGTCTGTCATTGATGTTAATCAAACAACAAGAAATAGTGAGAAAAAAAAAAATTTAGGACTGTTTCTGCGCAACATTTTATAAATGAGGCCGCTTATTTGTTTTATTTATGTAATATAGATTATTTTGTCATCCTAATTTGTCTGTCCCCCTTGCCTTCTCAGAGGAAACGCCCTGCTCTGAAGTTTATACAAACACTTTAAACTGGTATTTCAGCAGATAGCCTACATACTGATGCCAATATGCAAGTATGCAATGTTTAATTACCATGAAAATAATGTGTAAAAAATAATATAATCCTAAAATATTCTTCAAGGATTAGTTCACTTTCAAATAAAAATCCAAGATGTCCATGTCCTTCTTTCTTCAGTCGAAAAGAAATTAAGGTTTTTGATGAAAACATTCCAGGATTATTCTCCATATAGTGGACTTCAATGGCCTCCAAAGGTCAAAATTACAGTTTCAGTGCAGCTTCAAAGGGCTTTAAACGATATCAGACGAGGAATAAGAGTCTTATCTAGCAAAACGATTGGTCATTTTCTAAAAAAAAATAAAAATGTATATGCTTTATAAACACAAACGATCGCCTCGCAAGTGCTTCCGCCAGACCGTTTTCCGTATTCTTCAAAAAGTTTACGCTGTATGTCCTACACCAGGGCTCATCAACTGGCGGCACATGGGCCAAATCCGGCCCGCCAGTCATCTTCATCTGGCCTGTGGCACCCCAATCTCCCTCCTCTTCTTTTCCTGGTGGTGCGGCTAAATTTGGTTAGATGCGTGGCCGCAGTAGTGCCTGCAGCTGTACGACTATATACGTACTGTTCATGCACGCTCCTCCGACTGACCTGAGAAACGTTTTCTGTGCAAATATTTTAGCAGTTATTACGTGTGTTCCGTATTTCTGTCGACTGAACCAGTGATACCTATCAATCATGAATAATCATTCTTTTGTCTCGATTTTCTTTAACTATATTATAGCCATTTACAAACCCGATTCCAAAAAAGTTGGGACACTGTACAAATTGTGAATAAAAAAGGAATGCAATAATTTACAAATCTCATAAACTTATATTTTATTCACAATAGAATATAAATAACATATCAAATGTTGAAAGTGAGACATTTTGAAATGTCATGCCAAATATTGGTTCATTTTGGATTTCATGAGAGCTACACATTCCAAAAAAGTTGGGACAGGTAGCAATAAGAGGCCGGAAAAGTTAAATGTACATATAAGGAACAGCTGGAGGACCAATTTGCAACTTATTAGGTCAATTGGCAACATGATTGGGTATAAAAAGAGCCTCTCAGAGTGGCAGTGTCTCTCAGAAGTCAAGATGGGCAGAGGATCACCAATTCCCCCAATGCTGCGGCGAAAAATAGTGGAGCAATATCAGAAAGGAGTTTCTCAGAGAAAAATTGCAAAGGGTTTGAAGTTATCATCATCTACAGTGCATAATATCATCCAAAGATTCAGAGAATCTGGAACAATCTCTGTGCGTAAGGGTCAAGGCCGGAAAACCATACTGGATGCCCATGATCTTCGGGCCCTTAGATGGCACTGCATCACATACAGGAATGCTACTGTAATAGAAATCACAACATGGGCTCAGAAAACATTGTCGGTGAACACAATCCACCGTGCCATTCGCTGTTGCTGGCTAAAACTCTATAGGTCAAAAAAGAAGCCATATCTAAACATGATCCAGAAGCGCAGGCGTTTTCTCTGGGCCAAGGCTCATTTAAAATGGACTGTGGCAAAGTGGACAACTGAATGTTTTCGTCAAAAATCTTAATTTCTTTTCGACTGAAGAAAGAAGGACATGAACATCTTGGATGACATGGGGGTGGGTAAATTATCGGGAAATTTTTATTTGAAAGTGAACTAATCCTTTAATTTTTTTTTATTTTAATTTTTTTTTTTTTTTATCAAGACGTTTCTTGACAGGTTTGTAATTCATAATAATTATCCTATTAATGCTACGTTTACGTTTTAGGCGAAACCAAATTAGTAGATAAAAAAAAACTTAACAAGCCTGTTTCCCACAGAGAGTATATTTGTTTAGTTTGATGAATTACTGTGACACATGGGAAGATTGCTAAATCAGCATTTATTGTGGGCGGGAATCTAGATTCCCATGAGTCTACACACTTGCACAGTTTTCGCTGTTTATCAGGGTCAGAGCGGGGCACAGTAAGGAATTGGCTGTTTAAAGACTGGGGATAATCACAAAATATTAATTTAAATATAATAAAAATATATAAAGTAAACAAATTAAATTTTAAGATTAAAATGTCTATAGGTGGCCCAACCCTGTTATTGGGATTTTCATATATATATATATATTTTCTTTTCTCTTTAATGGTTTCCCTGTAAATTATCTAAGTTTTCTTTTTTTTCTAGGACATTAATAACATATTTACACCCACAATGGCCTGTATCACAGCCATCATCACTAGAATCAAGTTTAGGAATAACCTAAATAAAGTGTTTCCATAAAGTATTTAGATGCAACATACAACATACACTGCCGTTCAAAAGTTTTGTGGTCAGCAAGATATTTTGTTCTAATACTTTTAAAGAAATTAATACTTTTATTCAGCAAGAAAGCATTAAATTGATGTAAAGTTATAAAGACCAGCGAGGGTAAATGTAAAGTATGTAAAGTTTTAGTGTGTTGAACAGCATAGAAATCAGTGTTGCCCTCCTTTGAATGTAGGAGAACACTATTTTAAACCTTTTTGTGCTATTTTCAACTTCCGGGTTTAAATTCGTCTTTGTGTCAACATCACAGAATGTGACGTTTTCTCGTACTATAGTACGGTGATGACTCATCAGTGTCTCATAATTATTCATGAGGCTGCATGCCCTTATCCTATGAGAAGACGTGCTGCTTAATTCATGACCGCACGCATTGATTTCCTCTGAGAGGCGCTTCAAACAGTGAGATCGCATACAATAAGCGAGAGATGCATTAATGGATAAAAAAAAAACGAGTGTTTGTTTTTGCTTCGTAAGACTTTCTGCGTCGCACAAGTTATTTTCAAAATCTGTGTCTTCAACACAAATGCGATCCGTCCACACTGTGAGTGTAACCAGTCTTTACGGCTCTTTAACCGATCAAATGGCTTATAAAAACAACGTAAAATAAGTCTCAAAAGTTATCAAAGATGCATTAGCGTGTTGTTCATATATGTATTCGATGCAGAGAACAAAATGCAAATGGCTGTGCATTTGTTTGTGCATTAAATTATAGCAAAAACCATGTGTATATTGAGTTGCATGTAATGGTAATTTGTAGCGTGCATTTGTGGGAAGCTTTGATGCTTTTAATGAAAGCAAAATAAAACTGTCTGAATCAGAAGACGTTGCTGTGTTGTCAGTCTCCCCTCATCCCCCTCCATTCTGCAGCTTAAAGAGTTAGTTCACCCAAAAATGAATTACTCACCCTCATGTCGTTCCACACCTGTAAGACCTTCGTTCATCTTAGGAACACAAATTAAGATATTTTTGATCAAATCAGATGGCTCAGCAAGATAATTAACACTTTCAATGCCCAGAAAGGTACTAAAGACATATTTGAAACAGTTCATTTGACTACACTGGTTCAACCTTAATGTTATGCAGCAACGAGAATACTTTTTGTGCGCCAAAAAAACTAAATAACTTTATTCAACAATATCTTCATGAAGCTTCGAAGCTTTACGAATCTTTTGTTTCGAATTAGTGGTTCAGAGTCTGTATCAAACTGCCAAAGTCACGCCCCCCAGTGGTGAACCATTGAAATTTTTAAACACTTCTGATGTAATGAAGCCTCGTTTACTGAAATCACGTGACTTCGGCAGTTTGATACATGCTCCGAACCACTGATTCGAAACAAAAGATTTGTAAAGCTTCGAAGCTTCATGAAGCAGTGTTTTGAAATCGCCAATCACTAGATATTGTTGAATAAAGTTATTTAGTTTTTTTGCTGCACAAAAAGTATTCTTGTCGCTTCATAACATTAAGGTTGAACCACCTTTAGTCACATGAACTGTTTTAAATATGTCTTTAATAGCTTTTTGGACATCTGAAAGTGTTAATTATCTTACTGGCAACGGAGGCCTCACTGAGCCATCGGATTCTATTAAAAATATCTTAATTTGTGTTCTGAAGACGAACGAAAGTCTTACAGGTGTGGAACGACATGAGGGTGAGTAATAAATGACAGAATTTTCATTTTTGGGTGAACTAACCCTTTAACCATGCCCACTTCTGTAGACTGCTGCTGAAACAGGGTGTTTCATAATAAATAAATGCTGTTCTTTTGAACTTTGGATTCTTCAAAGAATCCTGAAAAAATTGTATCACAGTTTCCACAAAAATATGCAGTTTTCAACATTTATGATTATTATTAATGTTTCTTGAGCAGCAAATCAGCATATCAGAATGATTTCTGAAGGATCATGTGACACTGAAGACTGGAGTAATGATGCTGAAAATTCAGCTTTGCATCACAGGAATAAATTATATTTGAACATATATTCACATAGAAAATGTCATAATATTACTGTTTTTACCATACTTTTGGATCAAATAAATGCAGGTTTGGTGAACAGAAGAACATTAAAAACCTATAATCTTACCAACGACTGTATTTTATACGATAGATAGAACAGACTTATAAATACAACTTCTCAATATAAATTAGCAGCAGTAGATTGTCGATACTCAGATGTCTGCTCACACATTGTTTCAGATATCGTCGTGACGCACGAGCAGCTGAAGGACATGATGTCTGCTGGAAGCGTCCAGCTCTTTGATGTACGTGAACCGGATGAGCTGGAAGCAGGATTTATTCCAGGAGCCACCAACATTCCATGTACGTCACCACTGCACACAGTTCAGCTCTGCACAAACACACAAGCTTTATGAGTGACAGTACTTTTGTTGATGTAGTGGGAGATGTGGAGCAGGCCCTCAGACTGAGCCCGGATCAGTTTAGAGAGCGTTACGGCGTCACAAAGCCTCACAGAGACGACTCTGACTTTGTGCTGTACTGCCAGAGAGGGATACGCAGCCTCACTGCGCTGGAGACCGCAAGAGCTCTGGGATACACAAGGTACGGACACACACCTTTATTGAATCTTTTTAAATGTTTAAAAAAAAAAAAAAAAGTCTAAATTCAATAATTAGTTTGCACATATGCTTTTTGTTGAGTAACATATTTGATACATCAGGCTTTTATGGCTTATTGGGAAAAGAGTGCAACATGAAAGCTTTCATAGACATTGAAATTGCAAAACCATAGTTAGTTTACTGCCTTAAATTGGGAATCTAAACTTGGGAGCTGACAGAGCCAAAATAACTAATGAAACGTTCTTAGTTTTATCCCTCTTTCCTAAACCTAACCAAAAAGAAAATATAGTACAGAGAAACTAAGCTTTTCAAAACTTTGAATCAATTGATTCACAAAACGATTCACTGTTTTGAAGCGCTCGAAACGCTGGTGACCCTGCTGGTCCAAACAGTGTAAATGTTTTATGGAGAGTTTGGTTAAATCAGACCAATAACAGAACTTTTACTAGAACTCTTCCTTTTAATTATACAAATGTGTCATTAAGGCTGTGTTGACACTGTCAGTCCAAATCCGATTATTTGTGTCCGATTGGGATCTGATCTAAAATTATTGACTGTTCACATTGTGTACGGCTAGTGTTCAGATTTGTGTCCCATGCTGCTCTTTCATTTTCTGGAATATATGCACTGGTTTCTATAGCAATTATGTTGCATAGGATTTCAAACCCCATATGAACGTAGCTCGAAACTGATTTGTAAAAAAAAAAAAAAAAAGTATATAATTTTGCCGTTCACACTTGCTAAATCTGATCAGATATGCACAAAAATCGGATTTGGACTGACAGTCTGAAAGCCGCCAAAATGTATTCACTGAAATAAAACATTTTGAAACGGTATGACACACAAAGCATTGTTTACTGAAATCATGAGACTTTACAATATAATTACAAAACTATTTAAAAAGCCAAGAGGGCAATCTGAAATCAGTGTGAGAAAACAGTTCAAATAAACCAAACACTAGTTTTTTTTGATGCTCTGACGCGGTTTTCAAAGCACTATTGTATCACACACTGTACCGATGCTTGTATCGACGTTTCGAAGCTTCGAAAGTATCGGAAAGTCGAGACGGCTGTTTTGAAAAAAAGTGGCGCTTCACTTGATGCATAAAAGGAAAATGCATTTAATCATGTTTTATTGCTGGGGTCTCAGAGACCCCGAACAGAACACAGGTGTTAAACAGCTCACCCAAAATATTTTTTCCCCTACTCACTGTATATTTTATATTATTGATCAATATGTGAATCCGTTGGCCAGTTTACACGTGACATGAGTTGTGGTCTCATTGTCACAAATTAATTTAGATGAGCTCAAATCTGACCACCAGATGTCACTAATGCGCACTGTGTTAAAAGCTTTGAGTAATTAACCATTTTTCGGCACAATCTGATGAAAGCCTCGGTTTCCCATCACTACCAAACACCGTTCCTCAAATACAAACAAGCAGTACTCATAGTCTCTAATACTCCCTAAACTCATACAAACTCTACACTCCAATCCAACTCTCCCTGCTCCAAACACAAGATGTCTCCAGAGGAAGTGATGATGTGCTTTTTAAAGTACTGTGCACCAATCAGGACATAGCATCAATCAACCTGCAGGAGCCAATTGGAGGACGTTCCTGCATGGACAGACACAGACACTCCCAAATATATAACCAAATCTTAGGGTTTTAACACTTATATAAGGGAGAATATGGATCTCACACTCAGGAAAAAACACCTCAATTTTAAGATGTAAGGTAAGATGAGATTCTGATGCTTGTAATGTAAATCAAACTTTATAACAGTAAAGCAGATACTTACATAAAATGATATAAATAGCAGTCATTGCTCTATATCTGTGAATAATATAATAGTTAGATGATATTTAAATGATCATAGCTCTGTAGTTTTAAAACATAGGCCTAATGCAATCGCAATACAATGATGATTGAGAGATTAACTAATTGAAATTAACTTCCTCAGAAGCCTGATGATCATAGTTGATCCTCAGATTTGAACATGATTTTTTTTTCATGATTGTATGGATAATAAAGTAAACCTAAACTGCTTCAGTCCAAGTGTTCTGGAAATTAATAAAATCATACGAGTCATTGTAATATCTATATAGTCAATTATGCTTTGCTCTATAAAAATTGCTATTAAAATGACTCATAATAGTTCATTGGCTTCAACCTCACTCACTCACAAACAATAAAACTCAGACATCTGTCTGTTTGTCTCTCAGGGCCCGTCATTATGCTGGAGGATTCAGCGAGTGGCTTCAGCGGGAAGATCTGTGAGCAGAAAGAGTCGAGCATCAAACTTGACAACAGAGGAATGAAGCTTATTTCAGCTCTGTGAAGGATCTCAGAGACTCTATGGCTATGAATTTATACGGCACTTGACTGTTAAAATGACAGCACAGACCAAAAATGTAGTATTTATGAAATCCCACAGATGTGTCTTTATATTTTGCAAAAACTCAAATATTGCATTGTTTATGATACTGTTTGTTTTAATGCCATTTGATTTTGTCACCATAAATAAAACCAGCTACACATAAGATTTGTCACATGTATGTTTTCCCAACTAATTGAAACAAACAATTGAACGACTGAAAAATTAAATAGACAATTAGACTCTGAATTCATAATCAAATTGACCACACTGATGATGGTAGAGGATTATAATAACAGGGATTTACAAAATGAGCTAATGGGAAATTCAGATTGCGGTTTCTTTGCAAGAGCTCTGGTGGTCTGCAACCAATTAAAATTCATGAAACTTCATCAGCCTAATTTTAATCATTTGAGATGAGTGTGCAAGAAAATATGTTGTGAGATTTAGTGACAAGTTGGAGTTTTTGATATCGTCTATCCACATACCCTATCATTAAAAAAAAACGTCCAAGCAGACAGATGTAGATGCAAACAAATGTCTTTCTGTATTGTGCTGAAATCCAACAGCTTACTGTTTCTTCTACTGGTCACAAACAAATACACATATAGTCCATACCTTGTAGACACTGCAAACAACTATAATCCACATTGCACAATACTCTGCAGTATGGTCAAAAACTGTGTGCTTCCCTACTACCCATACACACACCTGTTGTCTCATTAACCAGTTGCCCTAATATACCTGGCCAGAGCGCCACCCAATGGAAAAATATATAATTGCATTAAAAAGGCTCCTACAAAGCACCTCAAATACCTCAGGGGGATATTCCATAAAGTAATCTTAAAGGGTTAGTTCACTCAAAAATGAAACTTCTGTCATTAATTACTCACCCTCATGTTGTTCCACACCTGTAAGACCTTTGTTCATCTTCGGAACACAAATTAAGATATTTTTAATGAAATCTGAGAGGTATATGACAATATTATCAACACTATCAAGGTCCAGAAACATACTAAAGACATTGTTGAAACAGTCGACGTGACTGCAGTGGTTCAACCTTGATGTTATGAAGTCGTTACTTTTGTTCTGTTTTTGTGCATAAAAAGTATTCTCGTCACTTCATAACATTAAGGTTTAACCACTGCAATCATGTCGACTGTTTTAACGATGTCTTTAGTACCTTTCTGGACCTTGAAAGTGATGATATATAGTGGTTATATATGTGGTTATACTGCTGTCTAAGAATGAGTTATATACCTCTCAGATTTGATAAAAATATCTTAATTTGTGTTCCGAAGATGAACGAAGGTCTTACGGGTGTGGAACGACATGAAGGTGAGTAATTAATGACATCTGCCATGCATGGACCTTATCTGAGCCACAAAATCTTTATATATTATTTATAGAATCATCTTAGCATTGACAAGCCTGTTAACATACAAAATCACTGAAGGAAAGAAGAGAACATCATGCTGTGATGCATGCTGGGTGTTTTGTACTATTGTACCCAGCATGCATTGTGGCATGGCACTTTAGATTGTCACCATTGTTGAGATTCATGTGCTGATTTTTGATGTCTTTGTGTGTCATTTTATAACTTTTTTGTGTGTGTTTTTAATCTTCTAGCTGTTTTCTGCAATATAGCATGATCTCATATTGCAGTAACAGGTCTTATAATGTAAATGTATTACGTTGTAAAAAAAATGCTTTTCTTGTTTAATGTTTTTGTTTTGTTTCCAGCCTAAATAATTTAACAATTTAAAGCCAGGTGCTTTCACTAGACAAGTACAGTGACATAAGGTATTTGTTCTTGTTTTCTGGAAATAAAAATCAAAACGAATTGAGTTTTTGCTTAAAACAAGCAAAATTATCAGCCAATGTGGTAAGAAATTATTTTTTTTGTTTCTGTCTCCAAATATCCAGGTAAAATGTGGTCAGGTGAAGTTGACAAACAGTGGTCTAATCTGACACAGAGTGTTTTGTTTTTTGTTTTTTTTTATCGTGTATGTAATGCAGATAATTTCAATTTAATAATAGTCTGTTATAGAATGCATTGAACCATGAAGCATGTCACCATTGCTGAGATTTATATTTCTACATAAGAGGGTCTATGGTTGGAAAGATGCTTGAGAAGGCCACCAGTAAGGCTCAAGCTTCCTTTATCAACACCAAACCTCATGTTCCCTTTCGAAAGGGAACTTCTACTCTGCGTTTGCAAACGCTTATGGGGAACGTCACGTGACTCGGTGTCCGAAAGCCAACTATCCAATAACTCCAAATCCTATTGGCCGGCGACAGCCTATGACATCATACAGGCGCGACCCGGAAGTATAAAAGGGGCGCCTGGGGAAGCAGTCATTATCTCATTGTCTTTCGGGACTGTTTGTGTCGATTGCCATTATCGAATATACTCTTCGTATCCTGTGATTACGTCTCTGTCATGTCTGAGGGAAAAGAGAAACGTTTCAGGAAGTGTGCGGATCCATGTCCGAGGTTTCTAACTCCGGAAGATTCGCACACCCTATGCGTTTATTGTCTGGGAGAAGAACACGCACGGATGGTGCTTGAGGGCGCTGTCTGTGTGAATTGTGAGCGTCTTCCTATGAGAACGCTCCGTTCTTGCCTGGCCCTCTTCTCGAGGGAGGAGGCATCAACATCTGCGCCTGGTGGGTCCGGCCCTGCTCGTGCCGAGGCAGAGCGGCGGCTGCACTCATGGGGCTCGCAGATGGAGCTCGCTGCCGAGTCTGAGAGAGGTGTCATGGTCTCTCAGCCTCCGGTGGCGGCTGGCGGGGATGAGCTCCTGGATGACGATGATGTCTTATCTCTGACATCATCGGATCCGGGAGCGAGTGTTCTTCTGGCTGATAGCCCCCGTGGGCAGGAGGCAATGGAGGAGGAAGAAGTGGCTTCTTCTTCTTTCTCCAAGCCTCCTGGCCCAGCATATGCCGAGTTACTGGAGGTTGTGGAACGCGCCGCCGGCAGGCTGCAGCTGCCGTGGGGACGCGTGAGGAAAGAGCCCGTTCGTGGCAGACTTGACGAACGTTTTCTTTCTGACCACAACCCCGTGACTCCAGTGAGCCTTCCATTCCTTCCAGATCTCCACGTTGAGATCAAGAAGGCATGGAAGAACCCATACTCGGCTAGAATTCATCCACATCAGCGAGGGACCTGAAGGACCTGGATCAGGGGCAGGGTTTGTCCCCTGATGCGGTGGCTGAGCTGCGCCGCACCACAGATCTCGCTCTCCGGGCCACTAAGCAGACGGCTGCCTCGATTGGGAGATCGATGGCGGCCATGGTGGCCACGGAGAGGCATCTGTGGCTGAACATGGCGGACATCAGGGAGAAAGAGAAGGGCTCTCTTCTCAATGCCCCAGTTTCGCCAACTGAACTTTTCGGCGGCTCCGTTGAGACGGTGGTTGGAAAGTTCAGGGAGGCGAAGGCACGCTCAGCAGCTTATAAGAATTACATACCGCTCAGGTCCGATCCTGGGCCCAGACAGCCGGGAGGCTCTGAGGCAGGGCCAGAGGTTTAGTGTCGCCGCTCGAGCGCCTCCTCCACCTCGGAGCAAGTCGTAGAAGCGGCAAGATACGAAAAAGAGGAAGGTTGATTTGAGGGAGGTGATTGATCACCGGCGCCAGCAACGCCGCTGATCGATCCCCTCTCTTGGCGAAGGTAATACTATTTGTTGCCTTCGCCCCTCTTCCTTGGCCTCCCGGGGCGTTTTTTTTAATTACTGTGTATGTTCAGGTGACACCTTTGAACAGTCAGGCTGACGGCCGGGCCCATGATGAGTTTTTTCTGAAGGCCCACCTTCTGGCTTGATAGTGAAAGGGTTCTTTGGGCTTCTAGAACCATGGATATTTTCCTTCCCATGTTTGTGAAGGAGCAGTCTTGGGTCTTCGAGCCACGGGAAGGTAAGACAAGGTCAGATTTAATTTCTTAAATGTTGACTTTGTGTTGTTCCTGTGTATTTCCTGAACATGTCACAGTAAATGTAACATTGAGATGTAGCATTTAAAGGGGTTTTTGGGCAAAACTGGAGTGTTGAGACTGACTAAGCAGGTCACAAAATGGCTGCTGCTTAGTTTTCTCTCTATGTTGAGTAGCCTCTCGGCTATTTTCAGTATAGTTTGAGTTGGCACTCATTACTTCATTTTTTATGTCTACGGCGGCCCTAACCGGCCGCCTGACTTTTCAGCTTTCAGCTTCACTTTATTTCTCTCATCATAAGATTTAGAAGTGGAGATCAGGCTTTTTGTTATGTGCCTGTTGTATATAATAAAGAAAATAGGCCTATAACTTGGCAGCCAGGCTAGAGCTAGGTGATGTGTGGTATATGAAGTAACCCCATATGTATTTACTATCCTTTCAGGATTTGTTTCCTAGTTCTGGTTTCCTCCCGAGGGAGTTGTTTAGGCTGTACGCCCAATTATCCCCTTGCTTGTGTAGGTGCATTTTGAGTTTAACAGCTAGGTTGTAGGCTGTTTTCTGACTCCCTGATGCTGTTCCTCAGGTGATAGGCCCTTATCTTTGCGTGGATAAGTTATGCAGGTGTGTGCTTGGCCCCACTTTCTAGAACTTTTGTGCTAAAAGAATAACTTTCTTCTGAGCCACTTGATAATTTGTTTTATCAAGTTTGAGTTGACGTTGCTAGTTTTTAGCTCCTGTCCTCTGGGGCTTAGATCAGATTTGAGGATCTGTGTAGAAAGTGTTTTTTTCTTTTCAAAAACAGCATGTAGATCAAAGTTTGTGTTACTTTGAGTTCTAGACTTTTGCCCTACATTGTATGTGAGCCTATGCTGCCACAGGTTGGCACCTGCTCTCATAACAGTAGGCCCTTTGCTGTGAAAGAACGGCCTCTGTTTTGAGTATTTGGTGAGTTGTATTCCCCAGTCTGAGGTTTTTGTCACTGGGTGCATCACCTGTTGGATTGCATACTCAGGGTAGTTAGTGCCACTTTGTTGAGGAAAGTTGGTATCTATTAGCTCCCTTTTTTAGTGATCTGGTTAACGGTTATACTGCTTATAACTCGGATTGTAGGCCTTATGATATTCGGCCTCCTTCTAGTTAGCAGTTGTTCTACTATACTGTTTAACTGATCGTAATGTGCTCACATATTCTCACATATTCTCACAGGTTTACGCTGCTACAGGCCATGCCACGTGTCTGTTTGAGGTAGTAGGCTTATAATAGCCTCCCTTAGACCATGTTGGCTTTGTTTGGTTCCCTTTAGTCACGTATATTTAGGCTACATTGCCTGTTGGAATGTGTAGCCTAGCACAGGTTGCAGTTAGCTTCCCTTAGCTTTTTGGGTTACAGCTGGTTCCCTGTAGCTTGGTTCCCTTTAATTCACGAGCTGTAGCCACGTGTTATTGAATTGGCAGGCCCCTTCAGGCCTCCTTTTTAATTTATGTAATGGCACAATTTGTGTTTTTAATCTGTGAGTAGGCTGATCGCCACCTGTTACTGGAATGGAGGCCCCTTTAGGCCTCCTTTTTCTAGTCGACTTGTTGGCAGGATGCCTGGGAAACCATGCCACCGTCGGCCACGCGCCATCACTGACGGATAGGCCCTAACAGGCCTGTTTGCGGTGTTTGGCAGTGTTTTTCATGTGTTAATCATGAAACTTCTAATACATGGCCTTTGGGTGGTATGGTTATGGTAGCCACTTGCTGATGCCACGTGTTTACTAAGGCAGGCCTACTTCGGCCTGTAGTGTAATATGTGGAGTTCAGTTATATACTCCTCTCGCTGTGAGGGTGACAAGGTGCTTTTTACCGAGTATTCCGAGTGGCTAGCCCCTCAGGGTGGTTTGGCAGCAAAACCTTACTGAAGGTTGGTTTTTCCTATATCTGCCTCCCTGAGTCCGTTTCTAATCTAGATGAGCCTAGGGTGGATCTTTTGTGCTCCTAGAAACGGCCACGAGACTACGCTGTGTGTATTAGAGGTTGCTAGGCCTACGGGCCGCCTGGTTTGAACACACTGGAGTATGTTTGGGTGTATTTCTCCTTGAGAATTATCTTTATACACTTCCGTTGGCCAGAGGCCTAAGTGATAAATCCAACCTCCTTTGGTCTGGTTGTTTATCGTCCTTTGGGCCTAAACACTGCCACGAGCTGATGCCACGTGTCTGTTGAGGTTATAGGCCCCTCCAGGCCTTCCTTAATGCGTGTTGGCGTATGCTGTACTCCTCTTTCTTTAAAGAGTAAAAGGTGTTTTTTACTGAGTACACTGCTCGTTGGATTGTGTTGGGTGGATTGTCATGTGGGCACTTTGCAGCCTCTTAGGCTGCCATTGAAGTTGTCTGTCTACCCCAGTAAGACAAGACAGGTGTTTGGGGGTGGCCCCTAAAACCGGGCCACTTTCTGTATAGACTTCTGTTTTTCACATAACTGCTATCATGCTGTAGGCCCCTTCTCGGCCTCCATGAGTATGTGCCCATTGCATGGTCTACCTGTTAGGTGAGCTTCGTACTTCCCTTTCAGGGTTATGTTTGTTATAGTGCTTAGCTCCCTAAGCTGGTCATGGTGGTAGGCCTTAATCAGGCCTCCTCCTAAAGATCCAGCATCAGGCTGGTTTGTGCTCCCCTGGATCAGGGTTCTGTAGCGCACAGCCTCCTCAGTGTGTTAATTAAGCACTAGGTAGATCCTAGGATGAGTGGATTATACTCCACTCAATACGAGGGTTCATAGCACTTAGCTGAGTTCTGCTCTCCAGGATGCCCGTCTCTATGCATGGGTTTGAGTTTGTTTCTGCCTCTTTGCAGTCACTCTTACTTACTATCTTCTATGAAGAATGCGTTTTAGATGGCTCTGTATTCAGACAGGGTTGGCCAAAACTAAGTTTGTCTCGGGACAGACCAGGTCGGCCTCCCTGGTGGCATTGGGGGTGACTTCATTCCCCTCCAGTGACTGCCGAGGTTCCCTTCGGTTCCTTGGCCACTTTCCCTTAAAGGGACCGCTTTTTCTTCAAGAAAAGCTGGTTCCAGACGCCTTAGCAGCTTCTGTAGGACCTCTGAGGAGAGCCTTCGTGAAGTTCAGCTTGGGCTGTTGGCCGAAGGGAATGCTGTCACTGACAGCCTGGTGTGACCCGAGGGAGAGTTGCCAAGCAGTTTCTACTGCTCTGGAGCCTTTGTCTCAGCCATTTTTCTTGGCAGGCATTCTCCTAAAGCATGGCGGCATGGGTATATCGTTCCCCATAAGCGTTTGCAAACACAGAGTAGAAGTTCCCTTTCGAAAGGGAACGTCTCAGGTTACGAATGTAACCAGGGTTCCCTGAGAACAGGGAACGAGACTCTGCGTTTCCTTTCCATACATCGGGCTGCCTCCTGAACAGTCCCTCAAGACGATGGATAATGACTGCTTCCCCAGGCGCCCCTTTTATACTTCCGGGTCGCGCCTGTATGACGTCATAGGCTGTCGCCGGCCAATAGGATTTGGAGTTATTGGATAGTTGGCTTTCAGACACCGAGTCACGTGACGTTCCCCATAAGCGTTTGCAAACGCAGAGTCTCGTTCCCTGTTCTCAGGGAACCCTGGTTACATTCGTAACCTGAGACGTTTTCTCATTTTATATATATCACGTAGAATTATCATTAAAGTCACACAAGTAAATGCGCTTTTTTTTTAAAGCTTTAATAAAGCAACATCAAAATATTTCCACACCTGTTTGGGAATCACTAGTCTCCACTAGTCTTCATTCATGCAGACAGTCAATTAAATCTTGAAAATTAGAAAAATGAATGTCATTTTACATTATTTTATTTTACTTTTTGTCTTTAAAGATTTGGAAGACGGACTGTTTTCTGCATGTGGTTAGTGATCAAAGGGGATCAGAGGTTCACAGGCAGTTTTAGGGTGCTGGACTCCATTCACAGTCAATTCCCCTCCACGACAGGGGAGATCTTGAAATAATCTTGCGTGAACACACACACCCACACCAACGTACACCTGAGAGAGAGAGAGAGAAATCCACACAGATTTATTAGTGATCTCTTCCATATAAAACTCACATTCATAGAGAACTAAACGCATTCATTTTCCATGACAGATGAAAAATTTCTGCGAGTTCTGCTACAGTCACCATTGCTGACTAGATTTGTGTGTCCAGCAGCACTACAGAGTTGAGAAAAGTTTTCTCTTTTAGGCTACAAATGCAGAGATACATTATACAGTGGCTTGATGCATTTTACCATTCAGAAAGGACGGAAAAACTACTGGACACATGATCGCTTCCGTTTAGGACACACTGCTGTTGAATTCACAAGCTCAAAAATCCATAAAAGTCAAAACAAAACAAAACACTCAATTACCTTTACCAGATGGTTTGTTCCGGACACAAGCTGAGTCCTAAAGCTTAAAGGGATGTAAGTCTCAAAAGTGGCTCCAGCCTTCGCCTCTATGAACGGCTTCATCTGAATAAACAAATGCACAATTTATATTCATCTATATTATTATTATTTTAATAAGATTGAATTTATTAGTCTCTAGGGAGTCACATCTATCATTCAGATATCAGAAAACTTAAGTGAAAAGTATTGTGACATTAAGTGAAAAGTAAAACAGTTTTTTTTAAAAATGACAACAAATAATTTTCCCAACACATTTTACAGCACCAAGATCATTTTACTGTTTTAACAAAAACTGCATTTACTACATTTCTGTCTCCTACCTCACAGCAGATCTTCTCCTCCTCTGGAGTAATAGGCTCCTCTGAAGTCCATTCTCCAACATTTGGCATTTCTGCAGTCAGTGTGCTGGTGATCAAAGCTGGTGATGAAATAAACTGTATTATCAGGCAGTCTGGCTCACAGATTGATTCTGATCCACTATTTATGCTCCCAAAATCGCATGACATGAGTCGTCATTGGAATACCATGCAATCATATTAAAGGGTCTGAATGAATAGGCGGGTGATGAATAATACTCAGTTCCAGTGAAAAGCTGTTCCAGTGAGTATGAATATTCATGATATTTCCCCTATTGTGGGCGTGTCCTTAAGACAATGCGCAAACGAATGGAGCTGAAAATAGTAGTGCACACTCTTCAAACTGCCACTTGTTTAATGGATTATTTTCAAAATAATGAAGTTTAAAGTTTCCATCCAATTTTTGCATTTTATTTATCAACAAAGTGAATATGCCTAAAAAGATTTCAAAATTTGCTCTCACCAGCCTGTTTCCATCTAGCTGACCTTTTACCAATAAAATGGTGTTAACGGAACTTAATCGGTCATCTATTCACTGGTTACCTATTAAGTTCCTTATCGATTATAAAGTACTGCTAATGACCTATAAGGCTCTAAATAGTTTAGCTCCTGTGTACTTAACCGATCTTCTATCGCCTTACAATCCTTAACGCTCTTTAAGATCACAAAACTCTGGATTTCTGGTTGTACCTAGGATAGCTAAGTCCACTAAAGGAGGGAGAGCGTTTTCACATTTGGCTCCTAAACTCTGGAATAGCCTTCCTGATAATGTTCGGGGCTCAGACTCAATCGTCCAGTTTAAATCTAGATCTCTTTAGCCAAGCATTCACATAATGCATCTCATATCAGATCAATTGCACATGACTATCTTTGCTTAATGTTATTAACAGCAGCTACGCTAATTATTCTCCATTTACTTTTTTCGTTTTACCTCGGGACGCCCGTCTGGATCAACACGCCCTAATTTCTATATATCCTATTTATTGTTAATATGTAATTCATTTTTCCAGGAGCTCATTGCTTCTACCTTCAATTAAATTGCTAACAATGATTGTAAATAAATTGCCTAAATTATTACATTATTAGCTAACTGCATTCTCTAAATTGTAATGTTGACATGCACTCTCTGTAAAGCTGCTTAGAAACGATATGTATTGTGAAAAGCGCTATACAAATAAATGTGAATTGAATTGAATAATGACATCATCCCTAAAAATTAAGCAAAATTGAGTTTTGTTGTGTCGCTAAAAAAATCCCTCGAGTCGTTAATTTCTCATTTATCGCAAATGCTTACTGTTTTCACGAATAATTGGCCTTTTACTAAATTATGAAATATTAGGAAATCAGATCAGGGCGAAGTGGGACTGCATGTAACTGCATTTATGTGATGAACCCCATGGGTTTGGACTCAGGGCAGCTCATTTGTTCTGTAACAAGTCAAGCCTTGAACAGTCAAGCGGTTTGACGTGACCGAGAACGAATATATTCAGATAATTCAAACAAAACGAGTTATTCGTCCTGGTTTCAGAGTTGAATAACATCAAAATTATTGAAAAGATCAAATTTGTCAGAGACAGATGCAGCTGTAACCTAAACATTTTATTTGTGTGCACTTTGTGTTCATTAAATTAAGGAAAACTTTTCCACGAAATTTAATTATATTTTTCCAATAAAATCTTATTTGTTTGAAATAATTTGTTGTATGAACTTAAATTCATTTAGTCAAGATTACTAAAAGAAGGTGTCATTTCCACTAGATAAAGTTTTGTCATGATTATTAGAAAATAAGAACTGATGATCATATGTAGACTGTAAACGGTGAGCTCCCTTCAACCCACTTTATTCCCTAATTTGTTTGTGATCAAATTAAATTACATATAATAATAATAATAAATTGTGTGTATAAAATGATTTTATTAGTGTCTCATTTGTCTAGCCAGCTTCTGACCATGAAATAGTGATTTTATGACATTAATCGTATTTAATCAGAGACAGAAGAAACGCGTATTTTACCTTTCTTTTGTCAGCATTGGAAACTCCAGCAGTCTTCCTTCATCTGACAGTCGGCCAAATTTTATTTTTGACGAGATGCAGATATTTTTAAGGCGCTATATTAGGCTATCCTCATTCATGTTGTAACAAAACTTTATTAGACCTATATATTATTAAATTGTATACACACAATTATTTTTATTAACAAGTGTCGTTTTTTGTAGTCTTCGTAATAAAGACTATTTAGATCAATACTCAAGCAATATTCAAAAACGGCTGCAGCTGTATTATTTTTCTGAAGAACTTATTAGATTTTAAAAAACAGACAAAATTACAAAAATAAGGACTAACTCTGTCATGTGACACCACATTTATTTGTGTTAAAGCCCTTTTTCTCGACAAAACAATAACATTTGAAGTATCTACGTAGAATTTATATGCTAAATTTAAACAGAAAAAGATTGTCGATATTTGCAAAATAAAACCCTGACTCCCTGCTGAGAGGAGGGACCTGTCCTATTGCCTCCTTTTGCTGTTCCATGACCAGAGCCTGCTCGGGGATTACCACTGTGGACATTTCTCCATTTTAACACCTGTTTGCCACCTGTTTGCCACCTGATGTCACCTGTTGGAGTTTGGGTTCCTTGCCTTTGGCTTGCTTAGTTGGGGACACTTGACAATTGACATTCGATATTCAACAGTGCTTTGATCTGTCTGCATTGACACTATTCTTTAAGAGCTGCTGTGCAGCCAAAATAATGTACCAGTTATCAACGTAAAGCTGCTTTGACACAATCTACATTGTAAAAAGCGCTACATAAATAAAAGTGACTTGACTTGACTTGACAAAACCCCTCTGAACCTGGGCGGGCGAAACCCGAACTGAATTCTGTACCCTTATTCTACTGTCTGCAGGACCCATTGAGATATATTTGGTAGAAGTTTCCACGCTACCAAAAATCTATTAAGGGAACCAGTCTTTCAAGACAGGTTTCTGGTATAAGACAAGTGGCCAACTCGGTGCCCTGAAGAGGCGAACCGGCAGGGAACAACTGAACTGTCCCGTCTGAAACCCTCAGAGGGAGTGAACGTCCTAGAGCCTCTATGCTGAGACATATGTTCGCTGAGAACCGCTGCGCCCTGAAGCACACGTGGTGGCAGGGTTGGCAGAACAGCTCCCTGAGAGCACAGAAGGGAGACGGGCACCGTGTAATGAGGTGAACACTGACTCTAAAGGAGTCTCTCGAGACTGGCTTCTAGTGCTACACAAGCGACCAGCTCAGTGCCCTGAAGCGGCGAACCGGCATGGAACAACTGAACTGGACCCATCCTAGCGCCGCTACGCTTCTGGCAGAACGGACCCCTGAGGGCACGGAGAGGAGAAGGGCACCGTATAATGAGGTGTAATCTGACTCATCCCAGAGGGGACTGCCCTCAGAAGCCCAGCACATCTGGCGTCAGGCCTTCTTAGCGATAAGGACGGTCCTCAGATCTGACCTATCAAGAAAAGACTTCGACTGTGAGCGCCCACCCGATCCCCAGTTTCTCTGCAGGGGAGCTCAGGTGGCAACGTTCACCTTTTTCTTGTAAGATATGTAGCCAGATATCAAACAGACAAAGTAAAAATGGTCTGGATTAAAGGCTGAATATAATCTATTGACACAGACATCTAACTGCTGAAAAGTATTTACCATTTAATTCCTCACATTTAAATGCAGCCATATCAACCAGACAAGTAAAAACGGTCTAGATGAGAGGCTGGATACAATATTTTCACACAGACATACACTTTTCAAAGCAGATAATATTTAATTTAATATTTAATAATTAAATGCAGCCAGAAAACAAACAGACAAGAATGGCTGAATGACAGGCTGAATATAAGACTTATAGCTCGTAATAGTTCGCAAGCGATAGGGACAAGAGAAAAAGGGAAAATCCAGTCTGCTCAGTTCCCTCCAAATATATATAAGTATAATATTATATAAATAAATTACGGGCATGTAATCTACGCACTGCAAAAGGCCTTTGCAGGCGTTTTGAGTTAATTAGCTGATTAGAGTGTGGCACCAGGTGTCTTCAATATTGAACCTTTTCACAATATTCTAATTTTCTGAGATACTGAATTTGGGATTTTCCTTAGTTGTCAGTTATAATCATCAAAATTAAAAGAAATAAACATTTGAAATATATCAGTCTGTGTGTAATGAATGAATATAATATACAAGTTTCACTTTTTGAATGGAATTAGTGAAATAAATCAACTTTTTGATGATATTCTAATTATATGACCAGCACCTGTAGTAGTGAGGAAAATTTCACGAATGGACTTATTGCACAGGTGGCAACCTATCACGGTACCACGCTTGAATTCACTGAGCTCCTGAGAGCGACTCATTCTTTCACAAATGTTTGTAGAAGCAGTCTGCATGTCTAGATGCTTGATTTTATACACTTGTGGCCATGGAAGTGATTAGAACACCTGAATTCAATGATTTAGAGAGGTGTCCCAATACTTTTGGCAATATAGTGTAGACAGATAGATACAACTTTATTGTCATTGCAAAGTACAAGTACTCATCAACGAAATGCAGTTTAGCATCTACCAGAATCGCAAATAGTAGCATTGTGCAAATAGACAGAAATGCAATTATAAAATATGTATCTGAAATAATAAATAAATTGTTGAATAATAAATATATACAACAAAAAATATAGCTCCAATTAGTAGTCAAAACCTAGCGGTGTAATGTAGAGTTCAATAGGGTGATGGTTGATGGGAAGAAGCTGGCCCTAAGCCTGCTAGTTCTAGTGCGGATGCTCATGTATCTCTTCCCAGGCGGAAGCAATTTAAACAGTTTATGGTTGGGATGAGAGGATTCTCTTATGATTTTATGAGCT
Organism: Elopichthys bambusa; assembly: GCA_037101425.1. Taxonomy (NCBI): domain Eukaryota; kingdom Metazoa; phylum Chordata; class Actinopteri; order Cypriniformes; family Xenocyprididae; genus Elopichthys; species Elopichthys bambusa. Next base: position 41,315,286 of record CM074434.1, on the reverse strand, counting down.
CTGCGCAGACACCTTCTGTGGTGAAGATGTTCAATTGCTGGTAATTGAGTACCAATGATTCGTTGGGCAGTATTCACCACCTTTTGCAGGGCTTTCCTTTCACTCACCATGCAGCTGCCATACCACACTGTGAGGGAATTAGTCAGAATATTCCTGTTAACACAACGATAAATGTTTGTGAGAATCCGTGGGGATACATGGGCTTTCTTGAGGCTCACATTTAACATTATTTCAACTCCCAGCCTTCCATGCAATCTTTATAATGAATCATAGTGCATGAAAGTGACAATCCCTTTAAAACAATGTGTATTGTGAAACACGCTACACAAATAAACCTGAAACACTTTGGAATTTGTGATGATAAAATTCCAGTGAAAAGTAAAAAGATATGCTCAGCGAGCACAAAAGGAGATAAATCATCAATGCATTTAACCTCCGATTCTTCTGGGCCTCATGTTTGTTTGATTGCTTCTATTGTTCTCATTTGTAAGTCGCTTTGGAGAGAAGTGTCTGCTAAATTATTAAATGTAAATGTATTCAGTGCAGTCAGTATCAGTCATTCAGCTCTAAGCCACATTTGGCATAAATAAAATTATGACTTAAAATATGTTCTGTTGACAAAATAGACATCATGTGATCACTTTAAAAATGATCTTCATCTTCACAGCAAAATCCTCAGAGTTAAATCAACTCTGCTTAGAGTACATATGGTCCCTCTCTAAATAGTGTTAAAGTAACACTGAAGCAGAGTTAAAGTCAGTTGTAGTTCTTGTGTTTCTCTTTTCTTCAGTGATTATTGTTAACAGCAGGTGTTCATCACTATCATCACTTAATTATCTCATTAACTTTAACTCTGCTTCAGTGTTACTTTAACACTATTTAGAGAGGGACCATATGTACTCTAAGCAGAGTTGATTTAACTCTGGGGATTTGCTGTGTTCTGTAGTGTAAACAATACAATCTGTGGCAGTTTGGAGCCATTGTAATATAAATATTACACTTACATTAAAAGGGTTTTTAATTTAAGACTAACTTATGAATTAAACATTAAATTCTCTCCTATTACGTCATGCTTAATCCTTTACTGCTTCCTGTCATTTCTAAACTCTACTCAATATTACTGAACTCTGTTTAGGGTGTGTCAGGCATTTCTAATTGACCACCCATTTAAAATGTGTCCAAAATCCTAGAAATCTTGATAAAAGGTTATTAAGTTATATACAGTAACTGCTGTGTTTTAGCTTGACTGGAGCTCCACAACTATCAGGACCACAACTATCAGTTTTGTAATAAATGTAGTTCCAAACGTAGGGAGGAGCCTAAACATTCAGTCATGTCAATCATCATTACAAGCATATATAAGCAGCAGTCACTGCATCATCCCAATGACAATTCTTCTAGCATTTGAGCCCGTCCTGTACTTTGCACCATGTCCCAACCCAATGAGCTCTGGCAGCACTTTACCTACAATGAAGAGTGTTCTGCAGAATATTCTTCCGTTGTCAAGTCCAGTGTTGGTGGTAACACATTACAAGTAACTTGAGTTACATAATCAGATTACGTTTTCAAGTAACTAGTAAAGTAACACATTACTTTTTCAATTTACAACAAAATATCTAAGTTACTTTTTCAAATAAGTAACACAAGTTACTTTTTCACATGTATTGACTGACAGCTCGCCTGTCCCCATGTTGAGAGGAATAAAGTGCATAGGCGTTGTGTGCGCTGTGTATGAACATGATGGTTATTGTAGTTCTAGACTAAATGTGAACATGCATTTACAACACGAATCCTGGAAAAGTTGTGACGTTTTTTAGATTTGAATAAAATGAAAACTAAAAGACTTTCAAATCACATGAGCCAATATTTTATTCACAAAAGAACATAGATAACATAACAAATGTTTAAACTGAGAAATTTTACACTTTTATCCACTAAATGAGCTCATTTCAAATGTGATGCCTGCACGGGGCAACAAATGGCTGAAAAAGCAAGAAATTTTGAAAAGATTCAGCTGGGAGAACATCTAACAACTCATTAAGTTAATTGATATCAGGTCTGTAACATGATTAGCTATAAAAGGGATGTCTAAGAGAGGCAGAGTCTCTCAGAAGTAAAAATGGGCAGAGGTTCTCCAATCTGAAAGAGTGAGTAAAAAGATTGTGGAAAACAATGTTCCTCAAAGTCAAATTGCAAAGGCTTTGCAAATTTCATCATCTACAGTGCATAACATCATCGAAAGATTCAGAGAAACTGGAGAAATCTCTGTGCGTAAGGGACAAGGCATGCCGATGAGTAATGCAGTGTCGTCTTCGGCCTCTCAGACGACACTGCATCACTCATCGGCATAATTGTGTCAATGACATTATTAAACAGGCTCAAGATACTTCCAGAAACCACTGTCGGTAAACACAATCCGCCGTGCCATCTGCAGATGCCAACTAAAGAACATGGTCCAGAAGCATGGTTGTGTCCTGTGGGCCAAGGCTCATTTAAAATGGGCTGTTTCAAAGTGGAAAAGTGTTCTATGGTCAGACGAGTCCAAATTTGACATTCTTGTTGAAATTCACGGATGCCGTGTCCTCCGGGCTAAAGAGGAGGGAGACCTTCCAGCGTGTTATCAGTGTTCACTTCAAAAGCCAGCATCTCTGATGGTATGGGGGTGCATAAGTGTATACGGTATGGGCAGCTTGCATGTTTTGGAAGGCACTATGAATGCTGAAAGGTATATAAAGGTTTTAGAGCAACACATGCTCCCCTCCAGACGATGTCTATTTCAGGGAAGGCCTTGTGTATTTCAGCAGGACAATGCAAAACCACATACTGCAGCTATTACAACAGCATGGCTTCGTCGTAGAAGAGTCCGGGTGCTGAATTGGCCTGCCTGCAGTCCAGATCTTTGACTTATAGCAGCGGTTCCCAACCTTTTTTACGCCAAGGCCACCCCCCTCTCTGATTCAATACTGCAAGGCACACGATAATTATATTAATATATTTAAATTAATTTTAAGTTATCTTGCGGCCCCCCTGGAGGATCACCAAGGACCCCTAGTGGGGTCACAGGTTGAAAACCACTGACACATTACATTTGAAAATGAGAACTATTGCAGTTCCATCCAAGGATTTATTTATTTTTATTTATTTATTTTTTGCTATAAAAAAAAGAGTTAACGCATCAAAATGTTTACAGATATAGCTGATAGAAATGCCAATTATCGATCTTATTTTTTTACTTTATTTTTTAAATCAGTTAATTTATTTTTTGCAAATGTCGACACAATCTTTTCCCCTTTAAATTTAGCGTATAAATTCTATGTAGATACTTGTAGATAAATGTCGCGGAAAAACTTTTTTTCCCCTTTTTGTCGAGAAAAAGGGCTTTAACGCAAATAAATGTGGTTTCACATGACAGAATTAGTCCTTATTTTTGTAATTTTGTCTGTTTTTTTAAAATCTAATAAAAGTTAATCAGAAAAATAATACAGCTGTGCCCGTTTTTGAATATTGCTTGATCAAGTATTGATCTAAACAGTCTTTATAAGGAAGACAAAAAAACATTACACTTGTTATTAAAAATAATTTTATGTATACAATTTATTAATATATAATAAAGTTTTGTTTCAACGTGGATGATGATAATAAATCGCCTTAAAAATATCTGCAGCTCGTCAAAAATAAAACTGGGGTGTCGTCTGTCAAACGAAGGACGACTGTTGGAGTTTCCAATGCTGACAAAAGAAAGGTAAAAGACCTGTTAAAGTTTGATTTTCAGTTATATTTGAAATTTATTATGAGTTCATGTTATGTCAGTTTTGAGGTTACCATTATGCTGAAGTGTAGACCTTGTGGTTAGGCTGTGGGCTACATAAAATAAATATATGTTGTTCTCAATGAGCTGTAACTGTGTTAATGTATGAGAAGTTTTTACTTGATCATAACATGCATTCAACAAAAGTCACACTTAGCATATAATCAAGTGTTGCGTAGGCTATTAGATTTGATAGAAATAAATAAAATAAATTAGTCTGAGGGCTAGCATACCGTTTACAGTCTACATACAGTGGGTACGGAAAGTATTCAGACCCCCTTAAATTTTTCACTCTGTTAAATTGCAGCCATTTGCTAAAATCATTTAAGTTCGTTTTTTTTTCCTCATTAATGTACACACAGCACCCCATATTGACAGAAAAACACAGAATTGTTGACATTTTTGCAGATTTATTAAAAAAGAAAAACTAAAATATCACATGGTCCTAAGTATTCAGACCCTTTGCTGTGACACTCATACATTTAACTCAAGTGCTGTCCAATTCTTCTGATCATCCTTGAGATGGTTCTATACCTTCATTTGAGTCTAGCTGTGTTTGATTATACTGATTGGACTTGATTAGGAAAGCCACACACCTGTCTATATAAGACCTTACAGCTCACAGTGCATGTCAGAGCAAATGAGAATCATGAGGTCAAAGGAACTGCCTGAAGAGCTCAGAGACAGAATTGTGGCAAAGTACAGATCTGGCCAAGGTTACAAAAAAATTTCTGCTGCACTTAAGCTTCCGAAGAGCACAGTGGCCTCCATAATCCTTAAATGGAAGACGTTTGGGACGACCAGAACCCTTCCTAGAGCTGGCCGTCCGGCCAAACTGAGCTATCGGGGGAGAAGAGCCTTGGTGAGAGAGGTAAAGAAGAACCCAAAGATCACTGTGGCTGAGCTCCAGAGATGTAGTCGGGAGATGGGAGAAAGTTGTAGAAAGTCAACCATCACTGCAGCCCTCCACCAGTCGGGGCTTTATGGCAGAGTGGCCGACAGAAGCCTCTCCTCAGTGCAAGACACATGAAAGCCCGCATGGAGTTTGCTAAAAAACACCTGAAGGAATCCAAGATGGTGCGAGATAAGATTCTCTGGTCTGATGAGACCAAGATAGAACTTTTTGGCCTTAATTCTAAGCGGTATGTGTGGAGAAAACCAGGCACTGCTCATCACCTGTCCAATACAGTCCCAACAGTGAAGCATGGTGGTGGCAGCATCATGCTGTGGGGGTGTTTTTCAGCTGCAGGGACAGGACGACTGGTTGCAATTGAGGAAAAGATGAATGCGGCCAAGTACAGGGATATCCTGGACAAAAACCTTCTCCAGAGTGCTCAGGACCTCAGACTGGGCCGAAGGTTTACCTTCCAACAAGATAATGACCCTAAACACACAGCTAAAATAACGAAGGAGTGGCTTCACAACAACTCTGTGAATGTTCTTGAATGGCCCAGCCAGAGCCCTGACTTAAACCCAATTGAGCATCTCTGGAGAGACCTAAAAATGGCTGTCCACCAACGTTTACCATCCAACCTGACAGAACTGGAGAGGATCTGCAAGGAGGAATGGCAGAGGATCCCCAAATCCAGGTGTGAAAAACTTGTTGCATCTTTCCCAAAAAGACTCATGGCTGTATTAGATCAAAAGGGTGCTTCTACTAAATACTGAGCAAAGGGTCTGAATACTTAGGACCATGTGATATTTCAGTTTTTCTTTTTTAATAAATCTGCAAAAATGTCAACAATTCTGTGTTTTTCTGTCAATATGGGGTGCTGTGCGTACATTAATGAGGAAAAAAAATGAACTTAAATGATTTTAGCAAATGGCTGCAATATAACAAAGAGTGAAGCATTTAAGGGGGTCTGAATACTTTCCGTACCCACTGTATGGTCATCAGTTCTCATTTTCTCTATTAAGCATGGCAAAACTTTAGTTAAAATGACACAATTTTTTTAGTAATCTTGACTAAATAAATTTAAGTTCTTACAACACATTATTTCAAACAAATTAGATTTTATTGGAAAAATGTAATTCAATTTCGTGGAAAAGTTTTCCTTAATTTAATGAAGTTAGTTCAACAACTTTTTTGAATGTACACAAATAAAATGTTTAGGTCACAGCTGTGTCTCTGAGAATTTTTATTTTTTATTTTTTATTTTTTTTACCAGAGATTTGATCTTTTAGATCGTTTTAGTGTTATTGAACTCTGAAACCAGAACAAATAACTTTTTTTGTTTGTTTGTTTGAATGATCTGAATATATGCGTTCTCGGCCACGTCAAACCATGACTGGCTTGACTGTTCAAGGCTTATACATTAAAGATTGCATATGACCGAACATTTCACTGTACCAGTCTTTTTTATGGATCCTAAAATTTCGCATACAGGACAAATAAGCTGCCCTGAGTCCAAACCCATGGGGTTCATCATCACATATATGCCATTACATGCATGACTCCTGTCAGACAAGCTGTCCCACTTCGCCCTGATCTGATTTCCCAATATATTTTATAATCTAGTAATAGGCCAATTGTTTGTGAAAGCAGTAGGCCTATTTGCGAAAAATTAGAAATTTAAAAAAAAAATTATGGATGACGTCATTACGCACACCATTTTATTAGTAAAAGGCCAGCTAGATGGAAACAGGCTGGTGAGAGCAAATTTCACAATCTTTTTTAGGCATATTCACTTTGTCGATAAATAAATGCAAAAACTGGATGGAAACGTGAAACTTCATTGTTTTGGAAATAATCCATAAAACAAGTTGCAATTTGAGGAGTGTGCACTACTATTTTCAGCTCTATTCGTGTCTTAAGGACACGTCCACAATAGGGGAAGTATCATAAATGTTCTTGTAGCTACACCCACTGGAACAGTTTTTTTACTGGAACTGAATATTATTCATCACCCTTAAAGTGAAACTCCACCTATTCATTTAGCCCTTTGATGTAATCACATGGAATTACAATTATGATTTTGGGAGCATAAATAGTGGATCAGAATCAATCTGTGAGCCAGACTGCCTGATAATACAGTTTATTTCATCACCAGTTTTGATCACCAGCACACTGACTGCAGAAATGCCAAATGTTGGAGAATGGACTTCAGAGGAGCCTATTACTCCAGAGGAGGAGAAGATCTGCTGTGAGGTAGGAGACAGAAATGTAGTAAATGCAGTTTTTGTTAAAACAGTAAAAATAATCTTAGTGCTGTAAAATGTGTTGGGAAAATTATTTGTTGTCATTTTTAACTGTTTTACTTTTCACTTAATGTCACAATACTTTTCACTTAAGTTTTCTGATATCTGAATGATAGATGTAACTCCCTAAAGACTAATAAATTCAGTATTATTAAAATAATAATAATATAGATTATTAATAATATAGAATATAAATTGTGCATTTGTTTATTCAGATGAAGCCATTCATAGAGGCGAAGGCTGGAGCCACTTTTGAGACTTACATCCCTTTAAGCTTTAGGACTCAGCTTGTGTCCGGAACAAACCATCTGGTGAAGGTAATTGAGTGTTTTGTTTTGACTCATTTTTGAGCTTGTGAATTCATCACTGAAACTCTTCCAAGGCACAATTTGTATGTTTCTAATATCAACAGCAGTGTGTCCTAAACGGATGCGATCATGTGTCCAGTAGTTTTTCCGTCCTCTCTGAATGGTAAAATGCATCAAGCCACTGTATAATGTATCTCTGCATTTGTAGCCTAAAAGAGAAAACTTTTCTCAACTCTGTAGTGCTGCTGGACACACAAATCTAGTCAGCAATGGTGACTGTAGCAGAACTCGCAGAAAGTTTTCATCTGTCATGGAAAATGAATGCGTTTAGTTCTCTATGAATGTGAGTTTTATATGGAAGAGATCACTAATGAATCTGTGTGGATTTCTCTCTCTCTCTCTCAGGTGTACGTTGGTGTGGGTGTGTGTGTTCACGCAAGATTATTTCAAGATCTCCCCTGTCGTGGAGGGGAATTGACTGTGAATGGAGTCCAGCACCCTAAAACTGCCTGTGAACCTCTGATCCCCTTTGATCACTAACCACATGCAGAAAACAGTCTGTCTTCTCTAATAACAGACACACACAATGATCTGCCATACTGTATAGAGGAACTATTGAAAACTGTTTCATTCCTCAATATTAAAGTCAAGATTTAAACCCTCAGTGCCTGTGTCAGTGTGTTTATGTGAAGAATACCAAATTTACTTCACATTACTAAAATAGTTTTATGCTGAAATAATAGTAAAACATAAAATTAAATAATGTAAAATTACATTCATTTTTCTCATTTTAAAATTTAATTGACTGCCTGCATGTCTTTTTTAAAGGGAAAAAATACATGATTCCTAAACAGTTGAAAAGATTTTGATGTTGCTTTCATAAAGTTTTGAAAAAAACAAAAGCTCTTAAAACTTTTATGATAATTCTACATGATATATAACATGAGAAAACAGGAAAATGTGAGGTTTGGTGTTGATAAAGGGAACTTGAGCCTTACTTATGGGGCTGTGGAGGCTGGGAAACACCGGCGATAAACAAAATAACCAAGAAATTAGCAAAGATACAGCGAACATAGAAGCAGACTATTAATTAATTGTGTACATTGCACATCTTCCTCTTCACAATACCCCATAGATTTTTTCCATAGACTCAGGTGAGTTTGCTGGCCAATTAAGAAGAGGGATACCATGGTCCTTAAACCAGGTACTGGTAGCTTTGGCTCTGTGTGCAGGTGCCAAGTCCTGTTGGAAAATGAAATCTGCATCTCCATAAAGTTGGTCAGCAGCAGGAAGCATGAAGTGCTCTAAAACTTCCTGGTATATGGCTGCGTTGACCTTGGACCTCATAAAACACAGTGGACCAACACCAGCAGAAGACATGGCACCCCAAACCATCACTGACTGTGGAAACTTTACACTGGACCTCAAGCAACGTGGATTGTGCGCCTCTCCTCTCTTCCTCTAGACTCTGGGACCCTGATTTCCAAAGGAAATGCAAAATTTACTTTCATCAGGAACATAACTTTGGACCACTCAGCAGCAGCCCAGTCCTTTTTGTCTTTAGCCCAGGCGAGACTCTTCTGACGCTGTCAGAGTGGCTTGACACAAGGAATGCGACAGCTGAAACCCATGTCTTGCATATGTCTGTGCATAGTGGTTCTTGAAGCACTGACTCTAGCTGCATTCCACTCTTTGTGAATCTCACCCACATTTTTGAATGGGTTTTGTTTCACAATCCTCTCCAGGGTGCGGTTATCCCTATTGCTTGTAATCCAAACACACGCAATGGTCAAGGCAGGCAGCAAGCGATCATCAAACAAGGAACAGTCCAGGGTCAAAACAAAGGCTAGGCAAGGAACATGGAACACAGAGACCAGGTTGGATACTAGGCTAAACAATACTCAGCCATCTGTGTGTGTGTGCGAGTGCAGCTTATAAAGGGTCACTGATGGGAAACAGGTGTGAGTGCATGATTGGTTCCTAGGTGAGGGATTGTGGGAAATGTAGTCCAGAGTGATGTATAACTGTGTGTGCAATGAAATGGTGGACCGGCGACCTCTGGTGGGGAGCAGGCACCGGATACGTAACATGAAATTATGTGAATTAAAGTATGAATGAATTATATGAATGTGTCCCTGAAGGGAACTGACTGACTTGAGAAAAGTTTTGATGGCATTTTCTTTTCATCTTGCCTCCATGTAATGCGGAGTGTTTATAAGCAGCGCTGCTTTGTTTACTGAGGTTACCGGGGAAACTGCTTTATTTCTGCTGTTCCATAAGCGCCACCTACTGACAGAGAGTGGATTTAAATTTTCATTCAGCCTGGCTGCGTTTTTTTTTTTGTGAAACTCAAACTCCCAATTTTTACCTAATGTTAGCAACAAAACTACATACTTGAATAATTGGCTTTTAAATTGCCTTTTAAAAACGCTGAAGCAAATCTTTAAAAAATCTGGAAATTTTTATTTCATATTTTTTTTACCACCACTTGAATAAAGTGAAACCTTAATTTCAGATGTATCACTTTTCCCAATGAACATAATTCCAAAGCAACATGTTTAAATAATAGTCATGCGACTAGGTAATAGTACGCCACTTCTTTCTTTAGGACTACACCACTGCATGAGACCTAGCATAGTGGTTTATTGTCAAACTGGTACCCCCAGGTTGGGAAACACTGATCTAGATAGCACTGTGAATGTTTATATGGTTGTCAAAGCATGGGACACTACATAAGCCTATAATTTTGGTTTTAATAAGATTTTCCCAAAGATTTTTTTTGTCCTCCATGAGTCCGAAAACAAAGCACTTGAATGCAACAATCGTGTAATCAACGACTTCTTAAGTGGGAATTATGACATTTCCTATAGCACGTAAAGGCAGCATCAATCCTCAAAGTCCCCTGACTAGTTCGGATTCAATAGCCAGCAGGGAGAGTGCAGACAGCCGCTTCTGTCTCATGGTTGTCCTGAGTTCATTCTTCACTCTTTTAAGTTGAGAGAAGGCTCTCTCGCCCTCGCAGTTGGCAATGGGAATGGTAAAGATCAGTCTGAGTGCAGCGAATACACTTGGGAAAGTAGGCTGTAGGCCTGCAGCGTATCCTCTGGTGAACGATTTTTCGAAAAAAAAAAAAAAAAAAAAACCTTGATATTGCAGGTACTTTTTAAAGGTAGCTATGTGTCGTGATAGTTTCTCTTTTTTTTATTTACATTTCGCACAACCGCTAAGCTGATGCTGCCTATTTTGATTGACTCTGACTGGAAGTGGGTATGACCTGACCTTTTTTTGGACATTCATTTGAAATGATTTCACTTATATCAAAAAGTTATCACCCGATTAGTTATTCTAAATCTAAATTATCTTTCCATTCTACCAAGTAGCTTCCAATACCCAAACCAAGAGCGGCATATGGGTCTATCAGTTGATTTCGCAATTGCCAATCAGAGGTGTTTAAGTTAGCACTGAGCAAAAACTCTGAGTTCTGCACATTCACAGATCCTCTCATAATAACAAACAAAGTGTAGACATTATGTAAATAAGAGATTCATTGTGCAGACAGATTCATTTATTATAACAGAACTTTGTGAGATCGCGATGAAGTAGCCTAATATGACAACTTTTTAGTGATTATAGAGGGAGCGCTCTTTGCATGCTTTCTGACATGCCAAAATCCCTTAACAGTATGATTATTTTTCTGTTAAAATTAACATAGTGAATGTAGACACTAATAACAAATGATTTATCAGGAGTGTTTATGTTGGGCTTGTTGAGGCAAATTCGATGTCTCTGTGTCCCTTCAGTTCTGGTCTCAAAGAAAAACTCTCAGAGTCGAAGTTCCAAGTCCCAGGAGTTTAACTTTATTGACATTAATTCTCTTTGTAAGGGTGGCCGACTGCCAACTAGTCTACATCTTTTGACTTTATCTCTCATGGTGGAATTCTGCCAATTGGTGGTCAACCCTTTCTCATAGGCAAAATGATATCAAAAACAATCAACACTCCCCGGAAGCAAGAAACCTTCACATGACACCCTTAATAGTGATCTTATTCATTTCACAGCCACCTGTTGTCTGGTGGAAAATTACCAGCAAAATATGCTTAGTGGTCAAGCTAACTTCTCAGACACATCTGACCCTTACAGTCACATAGGCCAAGAACCCTCAAAACACTTCTAGCTTCTATAGTAAGTCAAGTCAAGTCACCTTTATTTATATAGCGCTTTTTACAATGTAGATTGTGTCAAAGCAGCTTTACAGTGATAACTGGTACATTATTTTGGCTGCACAGCAGCTCTTAAAGAATAGTGTCAATGCAGGTAGATCAAAGCACTGTTGAATATCAAATATCAAGTGTCCCCAACTAAGCAAGCCAAAGGCGACAGCGGCAAGGAACCCAAACTCCAACAGGTGACATCAGGTGGCAAACAGGTGTTAAAATGGAGAAAAAAACCTTGGGAGAAACCAGGCTTAGTCGGGGGGCCAGTTCTCCTCTGGCGAACAGTGCTTTGTTACGACTCAGGTTGCTATCATAAGTCAGATACGATCGTAACATTCAAAGTGTTTAATTCAGTTCCATCCAGTTGAGGATCGTATTCATCACACCGGTATGGACGGTTGTTGAGGAGTTGCGCCACTGGTTGTCATGTTGATGAGGCCTTCATAGTGGATGATCTAGTTGACTCAATCTCTGCTGACACTTCAGGGCTGCGTTGTGGTCGTGTCAAGGCGCAGGTCCTTGGTTTCACCTGGATACGGCTCAGATACGTTTGACTACGGTAAACCTCGGGATAAACAGAAAGACTAATATTAGCGTAGATGCCATTCTTCTTCTGATGTAACGAGTAAGCAAACTAATTCTACAGTTGTTTTCTGTAGGACAGATAAAATACTCCATCAGGCTGTGTAGATTGTGCGACGACACTACCTTTGGAGTTCCCCCTCCACCTATGTGTGTGAGAGAAAGCGGAGGAGAGGTCACTTAGCTCACCTTTTTGTGTACGTAATATTTATATGCACCCTATATTTATAACCTCTATTTATAACGAAAAGCTGTGCATGCGCAAGTGACCGGACTTTGAACATGTGAACCGCTTGCACACCTTTGCTTCGCCACTACTAGAACTACCACCGTTTCGTGTGTCTCACTGAAAACGAACTAGAGACTTGTGCTTTGCGGGTCTTTATGTCGAAGTAAGCTACTGCCGGCCAAGTTAACAGCAGCCCACCAGGAATTTTCCTGAATCTTCCAGGAGATATTTTTTACTAGCTATATAATATAATACTGCGTTTGCATTTGCACTTAAGGGTAGTTTTTTTACGTTGCAGAAAAAAAAAAAAAAGAAATTCGAAAACTTGCCTCTACATGCTTTTATTTTAGTGTAAGTTTATTAATAAATCAATAAACAAAACCTCCAGTCTTTCACACGCATCTTAAAGATCAAGTTTAATCGTGAGTGTGAAGTGGGGGCGGCACGACAGTGTTTTGGAGCAGCAGTTGAGCTTGTGCTGGCCCTGCTTGGTGCCCCCCTATTGGCTGGTGCCCCAGGGCACTCACCCAATCCCGTCTATGGATAATCCGGCCCTGGATGCATGAGATACTTTTTTTAATGTGCAGTCTTGTTATGATTGTTATCATAACAATAACATTGTCTTGTCCTTATGTTCATAATATATGGTGTTTGGTGTTAAAATACTACTTGGCTCATGATACTAAAATGCTAAAGCTAATGTAGCTAATGTACTTCTTAACTGTTGTTGTTAAACGATCATAGGTAACCTGGAAAATTTATTCTAAGACTGAATGTATCATTTCTGCATTGACTACGATAGTGTTACAGAGGAGATAGTTACAGAAATTTGATATGCAGTGATTTATTCAAATACTTGTGTTTATTTACATACACATAATTGCATAATACTATAAGATTAATGTTTTAGCTTTAAAAACAAAATTATAGATCAGTTCTGGGGCCCATTCAATAAGGAGGTTCAACCAACTCTAAGTTAAAACCTGAACTCTGAGTTGACTTACCCTGAAATGGGAAACTCTGAGTTTTCTGTTCCAGAACAGCTGAATTCAGTTAGTTCAATCGACTCTGAGTAGGCTGACTCAGAGTTAAAAGCGTGCACCACGACTATGAAAAGCCATCATTAATGGAGCTCCGATATTACGATTCATCGTGGCAACTGTTACATATTCACCGTTATGTTCCGTTAGTTTGACCCAGTTTTCCCCATTGTTTTATCAGTCATTGCTTTCACCTGTGTCTAGTTAATTACCTTGTTAAGTTCCCTTTGTTTGTCACGTGTATATATACCCTGTGTTTTCCTCCACTCCTGGTCTCGTTAATGTTGATGTGCTTTGTGTATTCCTGCCAGTTTTGTCTTTAAATGCTATTCTACGTATTCTCCATCGTCCTTGTTCCTTGCATACGGTAACAGCACGTGACAAAATGACGTCCGCATACAGTCAATGCAAGTTTAAATCTTATCACTGTTATAATATCAAAGGTGAAAACTGGCAGAACGGTAAGTTATTGAACTAATATTTATTTTCATGGTATCCCACATGCAAAAAGGAAGAAAAAATAATAATTTAAGTGCATTTTTAAATTATTTTGCAAATTGTTCTATTTACCATGTAGGCTAAAAGTAGCAGTTCTGTGCAATACGTGTAAATAGTCATTAGATGCTACTTATATTTTATACTGGCAGATACATACTATCATTTGCACCTCAGTATTGTAAATTAACAGGATTCAATAATTTTTATTAAACACTCGTTAGGCAACATTTTTCTTCATTTTTCTTGAAAATAAATGCCCTTTTGATGTGATGGGAAAAGGGCGAGCTAGGCAGAAGGCAGATTCGTACACAGTCAATCGTGTCACATGGCAATTCTCTGAACCCAACACGCTACTGCTTACACCACTGACGCCATTATTCACGAGCATTGTTTTTAGTAATACACTCCTAATAATCTTGTTTTCCGTTTGCATTAAGATTATTTTTATTACCACACTGGCAGATACTGATAATTGTACTTAAGTAAAATGCACTTAATTTAGATCCCCCCAGGAAACATGACTAAATATCTTATATCATTTTCTTATATAGAAAATCCATCTTGATTTAAGAATTTTTAGATATTTGTACTTGAAATAGGACGACAACAACAAAAAATACTTAGCATAGGTTAACATACTCAGAGTTCTCACTTAACTTTCTGAAACAGGCCCCTGGAGTGCTGCTGTCCTGCAGAGTTTAGCTCCAACCCCAATTTAAAAAAAGAGAAAAACTCACCTGTCTGTAGTATTAATAATCCTGAAGAGACAGATTAGCTGGTTAAGGTGTGTTTGATTAGGGTTGAAGCTAAACTCTCCACTCCAGGACCGACATTGCCCATCCATGTTATAGAAATATGAATTTAAATGGCCAGTAGGTGGCGGAAAGTTACTGTCTTTATGAGTGAGTCTTTCTTTTCTTTTAGTGCAAAGACACTCAAAATTAACTTATTGCTAGAGCCCGACTGATACATTGTTTTGCCGATTTTATCGGCTGATATGAGCCTGTCGCCGATATATCTGCGCCGGCGTATATGGCACCGATATGCCACAGATATGAACGTTTATTTTTACAGAACATATAACACAGATAAAATGGTTGTAAGTGGTGTGATTACGTAGTTTGTCCAGCAGAGCACACTCCATTGTTCGCTACTGGCACCAGCCAACCCTTTCACTTCAGTAAAGAGGTCTCTTGTTCCAGCAGCGGCAGCAGTCAAGCGGTGTCTTCACGAGAGTCAAAGCGTTGTCTGTGAAGTTTGTGAAGTACATAACTTACTGTAAAGTTAATAAACAATGACTCCTCCATAAGTTTCCTTTTTCAATATAAGTCCATCCAATGTAACATTAGCCTCATCCCTTAACTTTTTTTTACTTCCTAATATCGGTATTGGCATCGGCCCCCAAAAAACCATATCGGTCGGGCTCTACTTATTGCTATATTGATTTATGCAACAGCTCAATAAACATTTGCAATCGCTCTAATATTGGGGAAAACACTCTTGTTTGTGCGATAGGCTATTGCTTAACTCTATAATTTTATAATCTTGGTGCTAAAATGTTCATAAACCAACACCCTTGTCAATGACATACTGTACACGGAAGATAAAATCTATAAATCTGTTTACAGGAAAACAATACATGACAAAATATGCAGGCAGTTTACAATTACAAGCAATATACAATGATCTAAACAATTGCGACGGCATATCTTACTTTAACTGTAATTCACGAGCAAATACACTACCAGTCAAAAGTTTGGAATCGGTAAGATTTTTTTATGTTTTTAAAAAGTCTCGTCTGCTCACCAAGGCTGCATTTATTTAATTAAAAATACAGTAAAAACAGTAATATTGTGAAATATTTTTTACAATTTAAAATAACTGTTTTCTGTTTGAATATATTTTATAAAAAAATTTATTCCTGTGATGCAATGCTGAATTTTCAGCATCATTACTCCAGTCTTCAGTGTCACATGATCCTTCAGAAATCATTCTGATATGATGATTTGCTGCTCAAGAAACATTTATTGTGTACAATTGTACAAAATATTTGTGTACAATTTTTTTTTTTCAGGATTCTTTGATGAATAGAAAGTTCAAAGAACAGCATTTATTTGAAATATAATCTTTTGTAACATTATAAATGTCTTTACTGTCACTTTTGATCGATTTAATGCATTCTTGCTGAATAAAAGTATTAATTTCTTTAAAAAAAAAATTCTTACTGGTCCCAAACTTTTGAATGGTAGTATAGTGTATAATGTTACAAAAGCTTTGTATTCTCTTCGATTGATTGGCTAGAGGAGGAGCTGTCAATCTAGAACTAGTGGACCAATGGTGACACTTAAGCCCGGCCTAATTTACATGAAACTCAAACTGCAACATTTGGAAAAGCAAGAGCAGAACGTGGAAAGAAGAGCAAAGTGAAAAACGGCACAAGTGCACAAAAGAGTAAAATATGAGCAGAAAATGTAAGAGCACAAAGTACAGAGTAATAAAACCAGGAAAAACAACTTTTAAGAACACATAAACACAAGTTTAAGATTTGTGCAATATAATTTGAATGTGTTTAAAGTTTTGATTCACGCTTTTAATTTTTCTATACACGCTTATTATATTTTGATCCGTGACCATGTTCTTTGTCGTTCTGATCATTTTGTGATATATATTTTTTAAATGTTTGATTCACGCTTATTGTTTTTTGATCTGTGACCGCAATACTATTGACGAGTATTTAACCCCATAGGCATCAGGCCAAAAAAAAAAAAAAAATGCCACTAGATGGCAGGCCAGAACATGGTCAAAGGATAATTTAAGAAAATGATTGATGAAAAATGCAACTAGACTTGCCTGTGACAGACTGTTACAGTGTCTTTTGTATACTGGTAGTGAGCTGTTACTCTGTTTTACACTGGATAAATTAATAAAGCAGAGTAGTGACACATAACCTGGCATGTATCTTCATTCACCAACTTGCAACACAGTTTGCTAAAACACACACATGTGGGAGATGCAGAATGGATAAAATAACTCAAAAATAAAAGAGGACTTGAATGAGCCCATTAATAGCATGTTTGAGTCATACCCTTAACAAACTGTTTTATTTCCTCTTTCCATATTGTGAATAATAAATGTGTATCATTTTAATTTGAATAAAATGTATTCCTGTGATCAGCATCATTACTCCAGTCTTCATATCACATAATCCTTCAGAAATTATTCTAATACAGTGATTTGCTGCTCAAACATCTATTGTTATTATTATAATCAATGTTGAAAACAGTTGTGTACATTTTTTTTCAGGATTCTTTGATGAATAGAAAGTTGAAAAGAACAGAAATCCTTGGGGTAAAGTAGCTTGTTTTGAAAGCAGAGCTCTTCTCAAATCTGTTTTTACATATGATATGCACTGTAAACCCATTTGGTAGGATTATTGGCATGGGTTACGTGCGCATTACACACGAAAACTGCGTAAACACATACACATTTCGTGAGAACAGGCCTCGCCACTGGTTGACACACTGCAGTACTGTACAACTGTACAACAAAAACTTTTGACATATTTCACAAAGTACGCAACTTTTACAACTTTTTAGGTCATAAATCCATCAGGTGACACTGTACAGTATGACAACCGGCAAATGCAACTCCCAAGAAAAATATAAAATTGAAGATACCGAGATATTCACATGAGCAATTTTGAATCCACATAATCGCAGGTTTTACAGTTTATTTGTTTTTTTTGTTTTTTTTTTAATACAATTTAAGACTTTTTCATTTTGTCCCAGTCTTCAAGGCAAGCAGATCCTTAAAACAGTTTAAAAATAAACAATTTATTAATTTACTAATAATATAATACCTATGAATAAATGACATTCACAATGTAATGCTCAAAATATTTCCTTTTTTTTAAAATAATATTTTTAAGTTCAACACATAAAACACAGCAAACATAGCCTGAGACGTAGTAAAGGGGCAACAAAAATCAAGTGTTACAACACAATATAAATATAAATACATTAAAAATACAAACAGAAAATGTGTAGAAAAAAACCCATAATTTTATGTCAACCTTTTAGAGAGGGTGATTTATCGCTGATCCAAGACATCAAAATATTTGTCCAAACAGTTAAAAAGTCGTCTGGCATATTATTGGAAATTAATTTATAAGGAATATGTGACTTGATTCACCACCAACTTTGGACCAAGAGGCTTTAATTATGTGACAGCCCCATAAACAACAGGTGTAATCCTCTGTACCCTGCATTTGAAGAAGAGTGGAGAAAAAACTGAATAAGGGTTGATATGCAACCTGTACAAGATCTTTAGCTGAATCACACTTTACTGCAAAGAGAGAGTCCAAACCTTCTCCCATTCCACATACGGCTGAATCAGCGAGATTCAATGAACGTAGAGAGAGCTTGCCTGCGTCTCAATGTGCTTTCTATCCATCCTAAATAGTATGTGACATTAGTAATATTCAATACTATTTAGGGCGGATAGGGTGGATAGTATGCACATTGGGATGCAGGGCTTGTCATTTTAGTTCGTTTTTGCTTGTTTTTATATGTTTCTTTGTTCAGTTTCCCGCCACTCCTTTGTTTACATGGTTACTGTCATGGAATTAGTTTATTTGTTTCAGCTGTCATTAATTATCTCGTTTCAGTTTATTTAAGCATCACCCTTGCCTACACTTTTGGTTGTATTGAGATGTGTTCGCAATGCTTGTTTGCTTGCTTGCTTGTTGAATTACAATTAAACCTTTTGAGTTTTTGGAACTCAAAATACAGATAAAATTCAAAATACAGATAAGAACACCTGAAAAAAATGAATACGCAAAATTCCGTCAACTACAGTACATTGTGCCCTGTTTATATAAATATTATGTATGTATGTATGTATAAGAATGCAGACATCATAATCTTTAGAAGTAACTGTAATTTTATATTCAGATTCGGTCAACATGAGGCCATCATGGTTAAAAAGTTGGTTATTCTAGGCCTACATCATTTCAAAACTTTAAAAAAAAAATGTGCTTATTCCCAGAATCTGTCTGGTGAAGTTGTTTTTTTATAGATTAAATTCTAAGAAAGAAGCATCTGTTTGTCAGGATCTGAGAGAAAAAATACATTTAGTTTGCTTCTATTTTCATTCATTTTAATACATTTGACCTTCATTCAGCTGCTCTGCATGGATTGAATGTGAAAGTTACTTTCAAGGAAGATTATGTCCAGATGACATACTTTCAAAATGTACTAAATTAACCAAATGAATGCTTGATTTTGTGTATTGTGTTGAAGGTCAGATGAAAATGTTTAAACATTCGAAAACACAGCTTCTCTTTATAGTTTAGTAAGTTTTTAAAATGTAATGTAAAATAATACGAAAGTGAAAAAAATACAAAATGAAAATTTTCAATCAACATTAATAAGAAAAGAATTAAATGACTTTGATTTTAGTGACATTAAATTTGATTTTTTTTTGCTGTGCTCCAGTTTCTTTTGAAACATGTATATTGATACCCTTATGATTATTGAAAGGTTAAAAAACACGAATTGTACTAGTGTCACACAGAATGAATCACTCTTTTGAACTCTAAATTTTCTTTAGAAACCGAATTCACTACAATTTTTTGGTGATAAAATCTTATCTCATTTCTTGATTTTGTGATTTCTTAAGCAGGCTACTCACCAGATGATGTGAAGATGGAATGCACTCAACGACTGCTAAACCTGTGGGAATCAGAGGTGCGGTTACATGCAGACAAGACAAAGATCACGTTCCAATAGCCTCTGCTTCACTATTAGTCATACATCAGTGATAAAGAGTGTCATGATATACTTTTTTTTTCTTGCTTTGGCACTATTTACACAAGCAAAGTCAAAAATGAACTGTTTCCGCTTATTTTCAAATTTGTGTGTGTGTGGAAATGTTGATTTCTCTGATGTGCATTGCAAGACATTTGAAGGCCAAAAGACTTTGGATGACAATTCGTCAGTGGGCAGTAGATTATTTGTCAATACCTGCTCTCTCCTCATCTCCATCACTCTTTCTTTATCTCTCAGTCCCCAGGCGAGAAAAAGTGCAGTAAAATACTTCATTTCAGTACACTTCCATAATGTACTTAAAGTGCTCTATTTTCGTGCATTTATTTTGTACTTAATAAACTAAAAAATTCTTAATTAGTACTCCTTAAGATAATCTTAAGAACATCTAAGCATACTCAACTGTGCTATCATGAATGTGAACTAAATGTTTGAGTTTAATGGCAACTAAATACATTTTTTAATACAGAGATAGTATGTTATAAAGCATTTTAGTTCATGTTAGTAGTAATTATTCTACAGCATATGACAAAAAAATGATTAATTACATTGACCTTTGACCTCTGACATATGACCTATACCCCTCCCCCACGGGACCACCCAAATATTACCCCATCCCCCATAGTTGACCGCTGTATGAACCGCTGTTATGGAATTTAAATGGTGGTTGACCTTTGACATGGGTTATGAATATGTCCATTGATTTTTGGCATTTTTGAAATATTTATGGTATTGACCTGTGGGTCATTTGCGGGTGGAACAAACTGATGATGGATGATTTTTGAACTTTGACACCATATTTGAAGTCCTGATGGTGATTTTTCGGGGTCACGTGCAGTGTGCTCAGCATCGCTTATCGCAAGCATCCTGGGTTTCCTAACCAAGGGATCTATCTCTACAATACGACATCTGCATCAGTGTGGACCAAAAGTCGAAGGAACATTGTCTCGTTGTTACATGGACCGCCAAAATCAACTTTCCTGATTGTCTGAGCCTGACACTTCTTCAACTCACACTTTGCGGACAAAGGATCTGAATGTACCGAACAGTTACTGACATCATATGTATGTGTACATTTGCAATAGATATTTGTGTCTCACTGCGATAATACCATCGGCGAAAACGCTGGTCAATCACGCCCTAGACCGAAACATGATAGCCTGCAGAGATTTTCTTTTCTGGCTAGACCACCTGTAATGTCGTTATTACTGTTTTATTTTATGTATGTAAAGTCATTTCTTCAATGTATATTCAACAATGTTGAAATAAAAGACTGAATCGCTTGTTGTTATACCATGTCTGAGCGCATTAAAAACATTTTTACAGAGCTTTGAACGCCTGGAGGGTAAAACGTCTTTATATGTTTTTCTTTATACGTCTTTACAATGTTTCAAAGATCTTTGCTCCACATTCTATACCGTAAACTATAATATAGTACGTAAAATGACTCAAGAGGATGGATAAACCATTATTTTATTAAATCAACCAAATACTACAAACAAAGAGATGCCGAGAACAGCAAAAGCGCTATTTCAGCGTCACATTACACCTAAATGTATAGGAAACATAGTTTTTCGGACAAAA